>NW_020870493.1:0-7500 GCF_003789085.1 Penaeus vannamei | reverse complement strand
GTGTGTAACACACTTACCGTTTCTTGTGATATTTCACATCACATAAAGTAAAGTATCATCCAAAAAACGTAAACATAAATAACGAGCTCTTGACTCATGACAACATCGAGTATTATATACAGCAAACCTGATATTTACGCCCCCAGGCACTCTTTGTAGACGCGAAACAACGCAGCTAAATCACACCAACCTTCATTTCAGGAATTTATGATCTGATATAGAATTAACTCCGGAAGATATGAAACAAAAGAGCATCGCGAACTCGGCCGCACGTCGGACCGGATGCTCTTTGATGCCGATCGTTTATTCTTTTATTCATAGATGACAGGGAGATTGATCCGTGGGAGAGACAGATCGAATCGTGTCGCGGTAATATTAATAATGCGGAAACGGTGGACAAAAGGCCCTCCACTATAAAAAAGAAAAAAAGAGATAGATAAGAAAGGAAAAAAATAATAATTTAGGTATTCGATGCTCCACGTGATCGCATAGAGGAATCGAATCCTACAACGACTCGCTCTCCCGCTCGGCATTTGTCGTCGGTCACGCTAAAGGCTGTCAATTTTGCATAGCCCATTGTCTGGTCCGTCATGAATCACACCCGGTGACTCTTTTGCATGGTGTCATGAACGCGGGCTGTGTGTCATGCTGGCGAGACATGCAGACTCCCAACGGACATACGAACGGAGGCGCCGAACCGTGGTGCTCAAGTCAGACGCGTCACGGGAAGGCGACCGTGACGTGGAAGCATTTTTTTTTTGCGTTATGCTTTACTTATTTTTATATATAAACATATTCTTTGTTTTTACTGAATGTTTTTATTCATCATTTCTATCATTATTATCAATGTCATTACTATTATTATTATTATCATTATTATCATTCATATCATTATCATCATTATTATTAATAGTAGTAATAGTAGTAGTATTGTTATCATTATTGTTATTATTGTTATTTTGATATTGTTATTATTATCATTATCATTATTATTATTATTGTATTAACCTTACTATTATTCATTATCATTATTATCATCATTATTACTATCATTATCATTTTCATCACAACTACTACTATCAAGGAATGATGATAGATATAGATGATATGCAAATTGAAAAAGGTGACGGAATAATGGCCTGACACAATTACAAGAATGAGACCAGTGCCACATGCAACACTAAAATTACGACACCTGAGGAAAGGCAGGAAGGCACCTTACTTTTCACCTTGGAATTCTCGTTTTTCTTATTCTTTTTCTTCTTCGTAGCGTGTGTAATATTTGACAGAAGAGGATTGAAAAAAACGTTCGGTTCTCATTGCATATTTTCCTCATAAACGCGAGAGATAAGACAAAAACGTTTCTTCTCTTTATTTTTCTTTCTTCTACTTGTTATCATTATTATATTACTATTACTGTTATTGTTATTACAACTGCTTTCTTCTTCTCCTCCTTCTTTGTCTTCTTCCTTCTCTTCTTATTCTTACCACGGAGCCACATTTCCATCAGCCTTGATCGAATACAAAATTGAAAGAAAAAGAAAAAAAAAACTTGCCTCTTTGAATACGATACGACAAAACATTTCTCATAGGAAGCGGGAGTTCAGATGCTGATGTCTGCCCCCTTTCCCCCCTTCCTCCCTCACCCCCCCCCTTTCTCTGCATAGATGTCCCCCTCCCCATACCTCTATCAGATTCATTCCCCCGCTCTTTATCTCTTTCCATCTATCCATCCTGTCTTTCTCTAACTCCTTCTCTCCCTCCTTGTCTGGCTATCTCTCCCTTTTTTCTCTCAGTCCCCTTTCCTTCCTACCCTCCACCCCTTCTACCTATCCTTCTCCTCCCCGTCCTTCCCTCTCTCCCTCCCTCTTTTCCTCTCCCTCTCCCTCCCTCTTTCTTCCTCTCCCACTCCCTCCCTCTTTCTCTTCTCTCTCTCCCTCTTTCTCCTCTCCCTCTCCCTCCCTGCTCCCACTGACAACGTCTAGTTATTTACCTCCCCGATACATTCATTATGGCACTATGGCTTGCGGGGCTCCCAATATTCCAGGATGACGGATGGGCATCAATATATACATCATGGTACCATGCCACACCATTGTTTCCTGCGTCACCGCTCTCAGAATGGAGGTTGTGATAGATGCGTGTTATTACATCCATCAAGGGAGGCTGGCAGGGGACGTGGGGGAGGGGAGAGAGGGGAGGGGGAGGAGAGGAGGCCGCTACGTAATACGGAGGTTGGAGCAGGTAGCAGGTAAGCAGGGAAGTAGGGAAGCAGGGAAGCAGGGAAGCAGGGAAGTAGGGAAGCAGGGAAGTAGGGAAGCAGGGCAGGGAAGTAGGGAAGCAGGGAAGCAGGGAAGCAGGGAAGGAAGCAGGGAAGCAGGGCAGGCAGGGAAGCAAGCAGGTGAGAGGGTATACAAGCATGCAGGCACACGGGCATGGGAGGAAGGATGGCTAAGGTGTGTTGTGTTTGTTTTTTTCTTTCATTGCATTGTAGAGACACGAGTGGAGGAGGAGGAGGAGGAGAGGAAAAGGGAGAATGAATGAAGGAGAAGGAGAAAGGGACGATGAGGATGTAAAGAAGAGTGGAGGAGAAGGAAAAGGAGGGAGAGGAGAGGAGGCATAGCGGAGGAAGATGAAAGGGAAGCAAGGGAAGGAGGAAGGAAAGGGAGGGGAACAAATGGGAAGACAAGGAGGAAGGAGAAAGGAAACAGAGGAAAAGGGTGAGGAGGAAGCGAACGAAGCGATCCGGTGGAAGACGAGGAGGGAGGGGAATGAAAGGAAGAGAGAGAGGAGTAAGGGGAAGGGGAAAGAGAGGAGGAAGGGGAGGGAGCTATGGAGGAGGAGGAGGAGGAGGGGAAAGGAGACGAAGAGGAGGGAGAATCGCGTCTTCATTGTCTCCGAGACACTCCGTCGAGGGCTTGCCACCTCCTCATGGACTGCTCGGGCGGGGTGGAGGGGGAGAGGGGACGGAGGGGAGGAGGAGAGGGGTCTCATAGAGAATTGAAGAGAAGGAGGAGAGGGTAGGTGGGGGGAGGGGTCCAAAGGAAGAGTAGGAGGAGGAGAGATAAGGCAGGGGGAGGGTCTGGAGGAAGGGGAGGAGGAGGAGAAGGAAGTGAGGGGAGGGGGGAAGAGAGGGAAGGGAGGAGGGTATGAGGAAGGGGGGGGATGGGAGGGAAGGGAGGGGTCTGAAGAAAAGGGGAGGAGGAGGGGAGGGGAGGGAGTGGGAGGCGTCTGGAAGGAAGGGGGGTAGGAGAGGAGGCAAAGAAGACGAGGAGAATCACTACATTAGAACAAGAGGAGGAAGACGAAAGAAGAAGAATAAGAAGGATGAAGGAAGCGGGGATTGAGTGGATAGAATGAAGGGAGGAGACAAAAAAAAGGAGAGAGAGATGGAGAGGGTTAGTAGTATGGGGATAGTACAGGGGGATAGGTGGACCGGGAACAGGACGGGGATGGATAGGAGGATGAGGAAGATGAGTACCTGGTGGGGATAGGCGGAAGGGAAGGATAAAGAAAATAGAATAAGGAGAAGATGAAGAAGACGCAGAAGGGAGACGAAAGGGGTGATAAAGATGAACAAATAAAGGAGGGGGACAAAGAGAAGATAAAGATAGAATTAGGGATAGGTAGAGAAGAGAAGAAGAAGACAGAGTCAGAATAGAAAGAAAGAGAGGAGAGAAGAGCGACGAAGAAGAAGATGGGGAGAGGATAGCGGAGGGAGTAGGAGGGAAGGGAGGAGGGAGATAGGAGGATGAAGGAGGGATACCACCAGGGAGGGGGGATAGGAGGGTGAAGGGGAGACGGGGAAGGAAGAAGAAAGGGAAGGGGGAGGGAGGGGGGGCATCACTAGAAGCTGGAGGGGGGGCATCATCAGGGGAATAGTGGGAGACGAGGAAGGGAGGCGGGAAAAGGGAAGGAAGGGAGGGAGGGAAGGAGGAGGGGGATAGGAGGATGAAAGGGGGGGATACACCAGGGGGAGGGGGATAGGAGAATGCGAGGGAGACGGGGAAGGGAAGGGAAGACATTGGGGGGAGGCGGCAGCACGGAGGGGCTGGAGGGGAGAGGGAAAGGGCATCATCAGGGGGATAGGAGGAGGGGAGACGACGTAAAGAGAGGAGGGAGAAGGGAGGGAAGGGAGGAAGGGCGGGGGGTGGGGGGGTGGCGGGAAGGGATGGGAGAAGGGCGTTTAGGGGGCAGGGGAGGAGGAAGGGAGGGAAGGAAGGGAGGGCAAAGGGGGAGGGAAGGGCATCACTCCATTCATCGATCGAGCCTTAAATCAACGTGTAAAGAAATCCATCTCGCAGAAGGTTATCGATGTTCTTACAGCTCCAGATTTGTGGCGTCATTTATTTAGCCTGTCGATTCGTATTCTGTTGTATATTGCAATGGGGAGAGTGGGGATATGGGGAAGGGGGAGGAAGGAGGAAGGAGGAGAAGGAGGGGGTGGGAGGGGAGGGAGTGGGGGAAGGAGGGGAGTGAAGGAAGGTGGGGGTGAGGTATTAGGAGGGGGGAAGGACGGGAAGGGGGGGGGAGGAAGGGAGGGAGAGAAGGGGAAGGGGGGAGGAAGGGGGATGAGGGAATGGGAAAAAGGGAAGAGCCGATGGGCGGGAAAGGAGGGGCGTGGTGGAGGGAAAGAGAGCATGGGGGAAAGATGGGAGAAAGAGAGAGGGGGGAAGGATGGATGAATGGGGGTTAATAGATGAGGAGACAGGGGAAGGGGAAGGAGGAAGCGGGATGAAAAGAGGGAAGCGGGTGGGGGTAAGGAGGTGGGGGGGAAAGGAAGTATGGGGGAAAGTGATGGAGAAGGATGAGGATTTAATGGGAAAGAGGGAATGGAGTAAGAGG
This sequence comes from Penaeus vannamei, assembly GCF_003789085.1. Lineage (NCBI taxonomy): Eukaryota > Metazoa > Arthropoda > Malacostraca > Decapoda > Penaeidae > Penaeus > Penaeus vannamei. The sequence continues at coordinate 2,655 of NW_020870493.1, read as the reverse complement.
AGGAAAGGGGAGGGGGAGGGGGAGGATTCGGATTGGGGGGAAAGGGGGAGGATTCGGATGATGATTGGGGAGGGATGAGGATTTGGGGAAGGGAGAGAGAGGAAAGGGGAGGGAGGGAGGATAAGGATGGGGAGGAAGGGGGGAGAATTCAAATGAGGATGGGAGGGGGAGGGGAGAGGAATTTATGGGAATGGGAAAAGGGTGAGGAGGAGGAGGACGAGGAGGGGGAGAGGGAGATTGAGGAGGAGGACGAGGAGCGATGGGGTGGGGATAATGGGGAAAGGGGGAAGGGAGATGAAGACGAAGGTGGAAGAGAAGCGGGGAAGCATGAGGACGAAGAGGAAATGGGTGAGGATGGGGAAAAAAGGGACATGGGGAATGTGGTGGTGAATGGGGATGGAGAAAAGAAGAGGGAGAATGATACGCGTCGGAGGAATAGTTAATTGGTGGGAGAATGGGAAGATGACAAATGGGAGATGAGGATTATGGGTAAGAAGGCGTGGGGAGGATAGGAATGTCGGACTAACTAAGGGGAAATGGAAGCGGGGAAATCGTTGCCAAAATGGGGAATGGGGAAAGAAAGGAAGACGAGAAGTCACAGTGCAAAATGGGGATGTTAGAATGGGAAATATGGGAAAAGAGGAGAAAAAGGGGTGGGCGGCGAAGACGTAGACGAAGAGGGGGCGTGGCTTAGAATCGTGATAATGGAGAAAGGGGGAGGAGCTAAAGAAAGAGGGAGATAAGGATAATAGAAATAATAAAATTTGGGGAGATAGAAGAGAAAGAAAGAGAGAGAGAGGAGGGAATAAGCCGGTGATAATTAAAGAGATAAAACAAACACAAAAACGAATAGATACATAAAACAAAAAACAAAAAAAAGACAAAAAAGCAACAACAAATAAATGCATGAAAATGAACAAAATATTCGTTAACAATTTCATGCATATTTTGTCTCTGTCAAGGATTATAGGGACCGAAAATGTGATTAAAAGCAAATCCCACAATACGAAATGAAATACGGTATTTTTAAAGGCCATCTTTTTCGCTCTAAAATCTGTTAACACTTGAAATTAAAAAGAAGGAAATTGTTAATAAAAGTGAATTTGCTACAGCGGGTTTTGTAATGTAATAATAGATGAATTGATAATAGATTTAGGATAAAGGATATAGTCATGAGATAACAATGAAAGATTATCAAGGAGTTAATTTTGATTATGAATTATTGGTCAATTGTTAATTAATTATCAGACTCATCATACTGGATATGACGTAGGATGAAAGAGTATAATATTAATCTCATCTTATTGTTGTTTATTCTTATTCTCTTATTCATATCTATTCTTATTATCTCATTATTTCTATTCTTATTCTTATTTTATTCTTATTCTTATTAATCAATTATCATTATTATCATTATAATTATTATCATTATCATTCATTATCATTATTATTTATAATTATTACATATTATTACTATTATTATTATCATTACTATTATTATTATTATTAATCTTATCCCTGTTTGTATGCCAATCGTTGCATTATCATAGATATATCCTCAACCTTCTATTTCTCCATTAGTTAATCCTACATCCTTATCCACACTATTCCTCTTTGTTCCCCATTATCATCCTCTCCCCATTACCCATTTATTTTCCCCATTAACAACTATTATGTTCTTTACCTTTTTACTTTATTTTGGTGTTGTCCATCACCCGAAAATTCTACACATAAAAAAAAATAAATAATATTATAAGAACAACAATAGAAAAACGGAGCATATCTAGAAGGAAAAAGACAAAACGTGAAGACAGAAGAGAAAAAGGAAAAAGAGGCGAAAAGAAGAACGATAAAGACCCCAATAAATAATCAAGATAAACCTCCGTCCCCATATGAATTCAAAAAACAAACTAAAAGTCAAAAAAAAGAAAAAAAAGAAAAAAAAAGGGGAGAAAAAAAAATCTTAAGATCAAGACTATATAAATTTCTCAGTCGACAAGATATGGGTCTGGAGGGTAGAGTTGGGTGGGGCGGGAGGGTTCAGGTTCGGAGGTTTATCAACATGTCGATGCGCTGTTTGGAGAATTGCCCCCCCCCCCGCCCCCCCCGCGCAAGTGTACCAATAAAGGATTCTCATACCTAATGCCTCTCTCATTACGACTTGCGTAATCCATCTATAACATTTTATATCATCATATATTTGAATCATCAATCCTTATTCATTTATTATCTATCATTTGTCATCATCATTTTATTACTATAATTTATCATCATCATTATACTGTACTATCATCATCACCCTTACTGTCATTATCTATCATAATCTTCATCATTACTGTTATCATTATGATCCTTATCATCATCATTATCATCATTATTGCTATCATTATCCTCATCATTATTGCCATCATCATCATCATCCTTCCTTACTATCATTATCATCATTACTATCATTTTCATCACTAATAATTCATCATATGCATCCTTCTGTTTCATGTACTACCATCCATTAGCATCATACATTGTTCAAACCACCATCAGTATACGCAATACTTTATACATCAGTCCAGTTATCACTAAATCTGTCCTACATCATCATCATTACTATCATTATTATCCTCATTACTACTCATTATCAAATCACCATTCACTATC
>NW_020870492.1:871608-878943 GCF_003789085.1 Penaeus vannamei | reverse complement strand
AGAGAAGATGGTGGGGCCGGAGAGAAGGGGGAAAGGGAAAGAGAGAAAAGGGGTGGGGGGATACATAAGGGTAAAACAGAATTATATTACGAGAAAGAGATTGACAGAGAAAATAGACGGATACATAGATAGACCAAATTGATGTGGATGGAGAAGTAGAGGATTATAGGGGGGCAGATTAGAATAGATAGATTAAAAGAGAGAGAACATTTAGATACGAACAGATAGAGAAGAGAGAAGGAGAGAGACGAACATCTAGACAAAAGTATACGGATAGACCAGATAACAGATAGAAAGTTAGAGGAATGGTGATGAGTGATAGAAACAGAGAACGAGAGTAAAAGAGAGAAAGAGTAAGGGAGGTTTAGAAAGATGAGCAATAGTAGGAGAGAAAGGAAGGAAAGAAATAAAAAAAACTATTGGAAATCTTGCCCAAAGTCTTGACACCTTTGACATCTAAAAGAGACAAACAACATCATTGAATTTTTGTCTTGAACTTATTAAGTGTCGGAACAAGAAAGAACAAGGAAAAATCACACAAGCTAAAAAGAAACAGAAAGGAGGGAGGGAGAGGAGGAAGAGGAGGGAAGGAGGAGGAGGAGGGAGGAGGAGAGAGGGTAGGAGGGTGGTGAAAAAAGGTCGAGGGGGAGAAGGAGGGAGAGAAAGAGAGAAAGGTGGGGGGAAAGAAAGAAAGGGTTAAATGAAAAGAGAAGTCTAAGGGTTAAAAAAACTTGGAGCTGAGAAAGGAAAGAAAGTAGATGGAGAAATAGATAAGAAGACGATCTACAGAAGAAGAAAAATTAAAGAGGATGATGATCATTTAAATTTGAAGAAAAAAGGAGACAAAAGGAAAAAAATGGGAGACCCATCTAGAAAAAAAAAGTGAAAAAGGAGTTGATAAAGGAAGAAGAAAGAGGAAAATATAAAAAAATATAATGAAGGACAATGAAAAGGAAAAATAAGAGAAAGGAATAAAAGGGAGTTAGAATAAAGAACAAGGATATGAACACGCCCAAAGTTCGAAACGTTTCAAAGTTCTGTCACGTTGTAGACTTTGTAGAAAAAATGAACAAAACATGCAACTGAATGAATATGCATCATAGATTAAAAGAACACAACAAAACAAAAAATTAACATGACATAAAAACCAAGTCGGACGAAGAAACGGAGACAATAAGAAGAAGAGAGAAATGAGAAGAAAATGCAACACGATTGAAATAGTAATAGGTAAAAAGAGTTATCAAATACACGTGAAACAGAAATCGAATAAATGCATTATAATTAAGATAAGTAAAACTAATTAAAATAGAGAAAATATGAAAAACAAACAAAACAAACGTCCAGAATATGCTATACAGACAAACCAATATATCGAAAAAAACAAACAAAAATAATAAACAAATCCACGCAATATGAACAAAATAAAACAACGAACCACCAAACACGGGGAAAGCGAGGAGGAAATGGAGAGAGGAGTGTGCAAGAAGGAGAGGGAGAAAAGGGTGAGGAGGCAGAGGGAAAGATAAGTTAGAATTGGAAATATAAGATGAAGGATTGAAGAGAAAGGGAAAGAGAAGAGAAACAGCCCAATATGATAAATAACCAAAAAAAATATACAGACAATCCAACAACACACAAAAACAAAAACACGACAAGAAAGCAGAGAGAAATAACAAGAAAAGCAAAAAAACAACAAACAATGCAATCATACAAACAACCAGACAAACAACAAAACACGACAAGAAAGCAGAGGAGAAGAGAAAAAAAAACATGCACAGAAACCTACAAAACAACCGCAGACAAAAAACCAAAACACGACAAAAACACAAACAAAAACCATGCCCAAACAAACAAACAACAGCAACAAACCACCCAAGCACGAAAACCAGGCAGCAGGGAAGAACCTCCGGGGCGAAAGTCGCAGAAGGCTAGTGTTGACGACCTTGTCTCCCGGTGGCCGTTATCCCAGGGGAGGCTGACCTGGGGCCGGCAGCGGAGAGCAGGGCGTGGGAGCGTCGACGCCAGAAGGAGGAGGAGAGGAGGAGGTAGAGAGGAGGGGGGAAAGGAGGTGAGGAGGAGGGAGGGGAAGAAGGTTGTGGAGGAGGAGGAGGAGGGGGAAGTGAGAGAGCAGGAGATGGGGAAGGAGGTGAGGGGGAGGAGGATGGGGAAGAGGTGGCGGTGGTGGGGAAGGAGGTGGGAGAGGAGAAGGGGAGGAAGGGGTGGGTGGGGCAGGAGGTGGGGGAGGAGGAGGGGGGAGAAGGTAGGAAGAGGAGGAGGAGAAGGGAGGAGGGGTGGTGAAGGAGGAGGAGGTGGCGGTGGTGGCGAAGAGGTGGGAGAGGAGAAGGAGTTGTGGTGGTGAAGGAGGAAGAAGAGGAGGAAGAGGGGAGAGAAGAGGTGGAAAAGGGGAAGGAGGAAGATGTGGAGGAGGGATGAATGGGAGGGAGGAGGAGGAGGAAGATGTAGGAGGGGAGGAGGAGGAAGTGGAGAAGAACGGGGGTGAAGGAGGTCAAGGAGGAGAAGGAAAAACAAACAAACAAATAAAAAAACCTGGTTAAACAAGATAGTTAAATAAATACACAAGATAAGATAAAAAAGAAAAAATAAATAATATATATTTTTATCTAAGACTCCCCCTCGCATAGAAAACGCACCTGCGACACCTGCTCTAACAGCCGTCATTACCCGGCTCACCTGTACCTAATTGACAGCAATCCCACCCTCTTGACTTGACCGCCTGAGGAGAGAGAGGTGGGGAGGGAGAGACGGGAGGGAGAGGAGGGAGGGAGGGGGAGGGGGGAGGGGAGGGGGGAGGAGGGAGGGGAGGGGAGGGAGGAGGAGGGGGGGGGGAAAGGGAGGGAGGGGAGGAAGGGAGGGAAGGGGGGAGAGGGGAGAGAGGGAGGGGAGGGGAGAGGAGGGAGGAGGGAGGAGAGGGGAGGAAGGAGGGGTGAGGAGAGGAGCGGTTTGAGGGATAGGGGGGAGGGAAGGAGAGGGTTTTTTAGGGGAAGAGAAGGGAGGAAAAAAAAGGAGGTGGGGGAGGGGTAAAAAAAATTGGGGAGGAAGTAAAGGAAAGGATCATAAAAAAAAAAAAAAAATGTGGAGGGAGGGGATGGGTGTGCCTATGTGTAAAAGAGGAAAGTAAGTAAAAAGTGAGAGTGGGGGAGAGAGAAGAGAGAAAGGAAGAGAAGAAAGAGAAATAGAGGGAGAAAAAGAAAAAGGGAATTCAAGGGCGATAGATAAGTTGACAGATTAATAGATAGGTAGATAAGCAAAGACAATGGGGGAGAGAAGAAAGATGGAGGGGTAGCAGGATGGAGAAAATATAGGAGTATCGAAGAAGACGAAGGAGAGACAGAAGAGAACGAAATAATGAAGAGTAAGCTTGTAAGAGGAAAAAGAAAGAAGGGAGAAAGGTAGGAGAGATACAGAGAAGAAAAAAAAATAAAGTAAAGAGAGATGAATAAATAAATAAATAGGGATAAGGATATATAGTAAAGAGTAGAAAAGACAAGAGTTCATGAGAGGAGAGGGGTCGAGAGAGGGGTGAAGGGGGTGAATGGGGGGGGGGTACACTTCCGGGAGGGCAAGGGAAAATATCGGTCACAGAAACAGGCTGCCCCCGAAAGTCGCCCTTCCGCCCAGACCCCCTAAAGGCTATCGCCGGCTTTAATTGGCGGTTGAGAGGCCACCGGATTGCTGCGATTGGCTGTTTGTTATCATTAGTAATCAAGGGGTTTGGCCTTGGGGGGGGGGGTACGTGGGGAGAGGGAGGGGGTAGGGTAGGTATGGGGGGGTATAGGGGGGTGGGAAGGAAGACGAAGAGAGACAGAAGAGAAGGAATGGTGAAGAGGAAGGGGGGGGAGAGGAAGGGGGTAGGGGGAGAGGAAGAGAGGAAGGGGGTACGTGGGGAGAGGGAGAGGGTAGGGTAGGGGGGGGGATAGAGGGTGGGAAGGAAGACGAAGAGAGGACAGAAGAGAAGGAATGATAAAGAGGAAGGGGGGTAGGGGGAGAGGAAGGGGGGTTACGTGGGGAGAGGGGGGGGGTATGGGGGGATAGGTGGGTGGGAAGGAAGACGAAGGAGAGACAGAGAGAAAAGGAAATGATGAAGAGGAAGGGGGTAGGGGAGAGGAAAGGGGGTAGGGGGAGAGAGGAGGGTAGGGTAGGGGGAAAAGGGGGGAAGGAAGACGAAGGAGAGACAGAAGAGAAGGAATGATGAAGAGGAAGGGGGGGAGAGGATGGGGGTAGGGGGTATGGGGGAGAGGGGGAGAGGAAGGGGGTAGGGTATGGGGGGGATAGGGGGTTGGGAAGGAAGACGAAGGAGAGACAGAAGAGAAGGAATGATGAAGAGGAAGGGGGTAGGGGGAGAGGAAGGGGTACGTGGGAGAGGGAGGGGGTAGGGTATGAGGGGGGGATAGGGTGGGTGGGAAGGAAGACGAAGGAGAGACAGAAGAGGAAAGATGAAGAGAAGGTAGGGGGAGAGGAATGGGGTGGGGAGAGGGAGTGGTAGGGTAGGGTAGGGGGGGTAGGGGGGATGGGAAGGAAGACGAAGGAGAGACAGAAGAGAAGGATATGAAGAGAGGAAGGGGGGGGGGGAGAGGAAGGGGTAGAGGGAGAGGGAAGGGTAGGGAATGAAAAGGAGGGGGTAGGGGAGGAAGGGGGGGAGAGGGTAGGGGGGGGGTAGGGGGTGAAAGGAGGGGTAGGGGGAAGGAAGGGAAGGGGGGAAAAGGAGGGTGGTGGGGGAGAGGAAGGGGGTAGGGGGAAGAGAGGGAGGGGTTAGGGGGAAGAAGGGGGTAGGGGAGAGGAAGGGGGTAGCGGTGAGGATGGGGTAGGGGGAGAGGAAGGGGGTAGGAGAGAGGAGGGGGTTAAGGGAAAGAGAAGGGAAAGGGAAAGGGAGGGAGATAGAGGGTAAGCGGAGGGGGGATAGGGGGGAGTGGAAGGGGGGTGGAATAGTGGGGAGGGGGATAAAAAGGGAAGGAGAGGGATACAGGGTGATGGGAAAGGGGAAAGAAAGATAGTGGAGAGGGGAGGAGGAAGTAGGGAGGGGGGATAGGAGAGAAGGATGAAGGGAAGGGGAATAAGGTATTGGAGAAGGAGAAAAGGGGGAAGAGAAGAGGTAAAAAGTGCGAGGGAATGAGAGGGGAAAAAAAGAAATAGAATAATTATGATAATCTTAGAATTTACATGTTTTTTCTTTTCTTTTTTTTACCCTTTTTTGATGCTTAGATTCCCTCTGGCTATTCTGGTCGGACTTTGCATGTGACTTTCATTATTCATTTTTCCCTATTTCCCTTCTTTAGTATTTCTGTTTCTTTACTTCCCCATTTTCTGCTCCTTGTAATATTATCTCAGTTTTCTCTATCTCTGCTGCTACAATATTTTACCATTTGATTACTTTTCTTTCTCTATTTCCTTTCTATTATCTTCATATTTTACTTATTCCTGCATCTGTTTGTTCTTTGTCTTATTCTGTCGTTTCTTTAATTTCTATACTTTCAGTTCTTTTATTATAACACTATCTTCATTACCCCTTCTCTTTTTGTTATTATCATCTTCCTCCTCTTCATCCTTCTCCTCTTCCTTGTTCTCTTCCTCGTCCTGTATCTCTTTCTTTTCATTGTTCTTGTGTGTTTCTTCTCTTTGCCCTCCTCTTCCTCTTTTTTATTTTCTTATCCTTCGTCTCTTTCCTTTTCTTCCTCTTCTTTCCCTCTTCCTCCCCCTCCTTCTTTTTTCCTGTTCTCTTCCTTCCTTCTACCCCTTCTCCTTTTTTCTGTCTCTGTCTCTCTCCTTCTCTCCTCCTCTCCTTCTTCTCTCTTCTTTCCTATCTCCTCATCCTCCTCCTAGTTCTCCTTCCTTCTTCCTTTCTTCTTCCTCCTCTTCTTCTTTCTTTCTTCCTCCTCCTCCTCATTTCCTTCTTCTCTTCTCCTCCTTGTTGCTCTTTCTTCTTCCTTTCCTTCCTCCTCTTCCCCTCCTTCTCTTCTTTCTCTCCTTCCACTTCCTCCTCATTTCCTTCTTCTCCTTCTCTTGTTGCTCCATATTCTTCCTTTCTTCTTCCTCCTACTCCTCCTCCTCTTCTTCTTCTCTCCCTCCTCCTCCTCATTTCTTTCTTCTCCTTCTCTTGTTGCTCCTTCTTCTTCCTTTCTTCTTCCTCCTCTTCCCCCTCTTCCTCTTCTTTCTCCTCTTCCTCCTCCTCCTCATTTCCTTCTTCTCTTCCTCTTGTTGCTCCTTCTTCTTCCTTTCTTCTTCCTCCTCTTCCCCCCCCTCCTCTTCCTCCTCCTCCTCATTTCCTTCTTCTCCTTCTCTTGTTGCTCCTTCTTCTTCCTTTCTTCTTCCTCCTCTTCCCCCTCCTTTTCTTCTTTCTCCTCTTCCTCCTCCTCATTTCTCTTCTTCTCTTCTCTTGTTGCTCCTTCATTCTTCCTTTCTTCTTCCTCCTCTTCCTCCCCCCCCTCCTCTTCCTCCTCCTCCTCATTTCCTTTTCTTCTCCTTTCTCTTGTTGCTCCTTCTTCTTCCTTCCTTCTTATTCCTATCATCTGCTTTCCTCCTATCCCCCGGCAAGTGTCCTATCATAAGCCCACAGGTGCAGGTAATGATTCGCCTGAACACGAGAAACACCTGAGCTTCTTGAAAGAAAAAAATACGAATAAGAAAAAAAAGGAAGGAAAAAAAAGGAAAAGATAGAAAAAAAGAAACTCCAATTGGATCCGCTTCAGATATTTTTTTTTCTTTTTTTTATCTGTTTAATTCATTCTGTTGTCTGTTATTTATGTTTTTTATTTATCGTTTGTTTTATTGCTTGTATGACGGATACATAAACAGCTTCTAAAAAAAGTAATCTGCATCTCTCTCTCTCTCTCTCTCTCTCTCTCTCTCTCTCTCTCTCTCTCTCTCTCTCTCTCTCTCTCTCTCTCTCTCTCTATATATATATATATATATATATATATATATATATATATATATATATAATATATGTATATATATATATATATATATATATATATATATAATATATATATAATATATAATATATATATATAATGTATTAGAATAGATAAAACCACTTTAAAAAAAAAATCTGAAGTTTGTTAAAGGTAGTTTAAGTGAGATAGACCAATAAAAAGTAGACGGGTACCTAGTCATAAAGTAATCAATCTCCTTTATACTATCTCTCGGTAAAAAAAAGAGAAATAAAATAGAACACAATAAAGATAAAGGAATAAAAGAGAGAGAAGACTAGCTTTTCAATAATGAATCAAAGCCGTTTTAGAGCAGTTAGTTCAACAAAGTCAACAGTCAAATGACAACAGGACAACAACTCATAACAAAGTCACTAAGAAACTAAAA
>NW_020870492.1:841608-846608 GCF_003789085.1 Penaeus vannamei | reverse complement strand
TAGAGGGGGGATGGGAAGGGGGTAAAGATGGGGATACGGAAAGTAGGAAAGCGGGGTTTATGGGAAGGAGGTAGGGAAAGGCAAGTTAAGGATGGGGTGGAAGGAATAGAGGAAAAGGAAAGGAAATGAAAAAAAATGCGACGTATCAGAAGGTGGAAGAGGGGAATGAATAGAGGAAGAGGAGAATAGATAAAACGGGAAAATACACGGAGGTGATAAGTAGGGGTTCAGATATGAGGGGAAGGTTGGGGGCGGTGGGGAAGAAATAAAAAAAATAGGGGAAATTGTGGGAAGGATTTGGGGGAGGAGGAGAAGGACAAGAAGTGAAAATGGTTTGATAAGAAGTAGTTAGGAGGTGGGGGAAGGAGGAGAATAGGAGAAAGAAGAAGGGGAAATAAAGAGAGAGTGGGAGAGAGAGTAGGAGAGAAGTGGGGAGAGGGGCGAAAGGGGAAATAAGAAGGGAAAGAAGAGGTGTAGAGGAGGTGAGGAGAGAGAGTAGGAAGAAGTAGGGAGAGGGGCTAAAGGGAAGGAGGAGAATAGGAGAATAAGAAGGGGAAATAAAGGGTGTAGAGGAAGATGAGGAGAGAGAGTAGGAGAGAAGTGGAGAGAGAGGGCGAAAGGGGAAAGAGGAGAATAGGGAATAAGAAGAGGGTAGAAATAAAGAGAGTGTAGAGGAAGGTGAGGAGAGAGAGAGTAGGGGAGAAGTGGAGAGAGGGGCGAAAGGGGAAGTAGGAGAATAGGGAATAAGAAGAAGGGTGTAGAGGGAGGTGAGGAGAGAGAGTAGGAGAGAAGTGAGAAGAGGGGAGAGGGGGAAAACTCTCTGTTACACCTCGAACTTTCCCCTCACTGCTCAGAAATCAGGGGTGTAATGGCGGACGTCGTGTTGTTTGTGTCTGTCTGTGTGCCTGTACTTGTATGTATGTATGTATTTCTTTGTGTGACTGTGTCTGTCTGTGTGTCTGTACTTGTATTTATGTAAGTATTTGTTTGTGTGTCTGTGTCTGTGTGTCTGTGTTCATATGTATGTATTCATTTGTGTGTCTGTGCTTATATGTATGTATTCATTTGTGTGTCTGTGTCTGTCTGTATGTGTGTCTCTATTTGTAGGTGTGTCTGTACGTGTCTGTCTGCTTGTCTGTAGTTGTCTGTCTATATATACTTATCTGTACTTGTCTGTGTGTCTGTCTGTATCTTTACTTGTTTTGGTGTCTGTCTCTGGGTGTGTGACATTGTGCTTCTCTGATTAGTCTGTTTTTTTCCGTTATATCTGTCTGTCTGTCTGTTCTTCCGTCCCGCTCTCTCTCTCTCTCTCTCTCTCTTCTCTCTCTTCTCTCTCTCTCTCTCTCTCTCTCTCTCTCTCTCTCTCTCTCTCTCTCTCTCTCTCTCTCTCTCTCTCTCTCTTTCTTCTCTCCTCTCTTCTCTCTCTCTCCTTTCTCTCTCTCTCTCTCTCTCTCTCTCTCTCTCTCTCTCTCTCTCTCTCTCTCTCTCTCTCTCTCTCTCTCTCTCTCTCTCTCTCTCTCTCTCTCTCTCTCTCTCTCTCTCTCTGTGTGTGCGTCTTTTGCGGTGCGTGTGTACGTGTCTGCGTGCATGTAATGTGCCTATGCGAATATTTCTCAATTTTTCTTTTCCTTTCTAAAATTACATTATTCCTTCAGATTTCCCGCCCCAAGAGACAAAAGAAAAGAAGAAGAATGGAAAAGTTGAATAAACAAAGAGTATGACATAGAAGAAAAAAGAAGGGGAGGGAAAAGGAAAGAACAAAGAGAAAGGAAAAGGAGAGAGAAAAATAAGCAAGCAAAAGAAAAAAGAAGAATGAAAGAATAAGGAAAAAAAAGAACAAGAGAAAGAAAAAGGAAAAAACAAAGAAAAGTGTCTAAAACAATAAAGAACCAAAGAAAAAAAGAAGAAACAAGAGATAGACACGAAAAAAAAAGAAACAGAAACCAAACAAGACAAACAACAAACAAAAGCAGAAAAATACGAAGAACAAGAACACACACAATTACTCCAAGAACACATTCTTGAAGACATCTGAAGAAAATCGTACCTGTCATCTTCCTTGAACATCTGTCAGTTCTCTCATTCTATTTTTTTCCATTTCCCTCTCGCCATTCTTTTTTTTTTTTTTTTTTTTTTTTTTTTTTTTTTGAAAGAAATAGGAATGTCTTAAATTTCTATAATGGGTCAAGAGAGATGAGGATAACAGGAATTTTAATTGGAAATGAAGTAGCGTTGAGAGAAAATAGGCCTTAAATATATGTGGAATAAAACATGGTGAATAGTTTAAAGCAAAGTTTAGATTAGCGTTAAGGATAAAAAAGGATAAATAAAAAAAGAATATATATATAATGATGGTATTATGATACTGATGTTACTGAGAATCATAATAATGGTGAAAAATTATAATGACAATATTGATCATCATCATAATGATAGATGAAAATATAATAACGATAAAAATGATGATACTGATATTGGTAATATTCATAAGAATGGTGAGAAATGATAATGACATTATTGATAATAATCAAAATGATGAATATAGAGAACGATAATGATGAAAATGATGATATTAGTGGTGATAAAGATAAAGATGATGATAAGCATGCTATTTGATAATGATGGTACTCATAACGGTGACGATGATGATAATGACAATACAAAAATATAACAATAAATTGATGTCAATAAAATATATAACAACAGTGATGACACTAGAACTATCATATAACAATATTAATGATAATGATGATGATGATGATAATGATAATGATAATGACAATGATAACAATAACAATGTGGTGATGACATTGTAATGATAATGTCAACGCTACGTATGGTAATAGTGGTAATAGTAATGCTATGGTACTGATGATTATATCAACAATGATGGTATTAGTGATGATAATGACGATAATGATTATGATGGTAATGATACAATGACAATTGGTCATGATAACAGTAATAACAGTAATGCTGATAAGATAATAGTAATGATAATAACAATGGTAATAGTTAGGATAATGATGATAACAATAATGATATCAATATTAATAACAATTACAGCAACACTAATAACAATATCATCATTATTAGTAGTGCTTTTATTATTATTATTACTATTATTATAATTATCATTGTTATTATCATTATTATTATTTATTATATATTGTTATTATCATTGTAATTACTATCATCATCAGTATCAATATTTTCCTTGTCTTTGTTACCATCATCATTATTATCATCATAGTTATTCTTACTGTTCTTATATTTGTTGAAAATGTCACCATCATCTTATGTTCATTCATACAAAAGACTCTTTCAAATTTTCATTTTTTCTTAAAGAACCTCAATCAATCAACGCATAGGGTTTGGCCCCCTCTCCTAAGACCCCCTCCCCCCCCCTCCCTTTCCCTCCTCCTCCTCCTCGAACACCTCATTTCCGCTCCACCCCCCCCCATCTTCCCTCCCCCCCTTTCCCTAACGCCCTTTCTCTCTCCCTTAGCCTCCGTCCACACCTGGTCTTCTTAAGTTCCCCCTTAATAATGCCCTTGTAACGATGTGGGTGACAAACGCTTGCCTAGTTACGTTTTGCTTTTTTGTGGCTTGTTTGTGAGTCGATCTTAGCAACTCTCTCTTTCTCTTTCTTTAATTTTTTTTTTTTTTCTTATCATTCTTTTTTTCTTTCATTTTCTTCTCTTTATATTTTTTTTCTTTTCTCTTCTCTTTCTTTCTTTCTCTTTTTTTCTCGATCTCTTCTGCTCTTTCCGTTTTTTTTTTTTTTTTTTCTTCCTCTTCTCTCTCTTTTTAATTTCCTCTTCTCTTTCTTTCTCTTTTTTTCTCGATCTCTCTTGCTCTTTCCGTTTCTCGATATCTCTTTATCTTTCTCTCTCTCTATCTTTTCGCATGTATCTATGTATCTGTCTTTTATTTGTCTTTATCTATGTATTCATCTACTTATTTGTCTGTTTATTTATTTATTTGTTTGTTTATTTATCTGCTATTTATTTGTCGGTTTATTTGTTTGTTTATTTATTTTGGTGCGATCTGCTATTTACTTGTCTATATATTTATTTATCTATCTACCTGCTTATCTATTTTGGTTCTATCTGCCTGTCTACCATATCTCTTTACGGAAGGAAATAATTAGGAATTGGATATAAGAAAATACGGTGTGGACAGGAATATGCTGGACAATCATGTACATACAAGAACTGCATTTTCTGTACACGCTTAAGTACACAGACACAGTACACTGATATGTCAAGCATCTCCTTTCTGTTCTTAAATCCTGGCAGACATGATCGTAAATTCTTTCATTCATGTTTTACTTATTTCTGAGGAAATATTTTCGGTTTGAGGTTCTTTCAAACGCGCAAACAATTAATTTAACATTTTTTTTCGAATTTAAAACATTTCAGAAATCGGGAAAACAGGTCGTGTACAGCTAGTAGTAGGATTTCTGAAGATACCGCTACCGAAGGGGCTCTTCAGGCTCTTCGCACAGTCTAAAATCTTTCTTTGCGAAAGTATTTGTCACAGCTTTGTCATGCGAAAATGAAAATTAAAAGGTGTCCATGTTTGGCTGTGTTTTTTTTTTTTTTTTGTATCATTATTCTATTTAATTATTTATGTATTTATTATTTTTTGCATTCTCGCCATTATTATAGACAAAAAGAAAAAAAAAAGAAAAAAAGATCTGTATCCTCTTTTTGTGATACAAGCAATGGAAAGGGTATGTAGTTCATGCACCTGAAAACTATTTTTCTCTATTCATTAATTGGACATTTCACAAACAGGGTTAAACATTTGTGTACATGCACCCACTCACACACATACACACGCATGTAAATGTGTATGTGTGTGTGCGTGTCATGTTTGTATGTGTGTTTGTGTGTGTGTCTGTGTGTGCGCGCGCGTGCGTTTGTGCTTCCGTGTGTATATGTACGTATGCATATGTGTGTTCGTATTTTGCCAAAACACCCTCTCCCTTCCTC
>NW_020870492.1:829108-834108 GCF_003789085.1 Penaeus vannamei | reverse complement strand
ATATATATATATATATATATATATATATATATATATATATATATATATATATATATATATATATATATATATATATATTATATATATATATTATATCATCAAATCAAGCCACCAGCGCAAGTCACGCACAAACGACCCCAAACCCAAATAACCGGTACACTCGAACACCCTCACGATTGCAAGATCAGCTGTTCCCCCCACTAATAAATTGCCCCTTGTTGACCACACGGAGCCCAACCCTTATCTCTACGGCCGTGTCTCGCGATGGTCAGAGCCTCACTTGACCTCTGACCTCCCCTGCTATCTACCCGGGTCACTTCCCCGAGGTTTCGTAATAGTACCTGGCGTCGGGAGAGGGTTGCTATGCCTTATTGAGAGGTTTTCAATTATTATTATTATTTTTTTTTGATTGCGCGATTATTTTTTGATTGGCGATGCTTACGATTAAGAAAGTCATCAAATTATAAAAGATTGTTAATGCCTTGATCATGACGGTTATTACAGTGTTATAACTTTTGCTGATTCTATTCTAACAATTATTATCGTTACTGCTCTTGTGGTTATTTTGTTAGTGTTTTTGTTGTTATTGTTAAGGTTATTATTATTATCATTATTATCATCGTTAATATTAGTATTTGTAATGTTATTATTATTGCCATCACCGTCATGTATCATGTCATTCAGTATCATCAGTTTCATTATCAGTATCATTATCATTGTCATCAGTTATTCATCATCCTTATTATCATTGTTATTATGCTATTATCAGTATCATTACGATGATTTTTATTTTCCTTTTCATTGTTTTTCATATTATTATTATCATTAATAATAATGATGTCATTATCATTGTCATTATTATTATTTTTCATTGTCATTATCATCATGATTGTTACTGTTATTATTATGATTATTATTATTATTATTATCATTATTACTATTATTATTATATTATTATATTATTATTATTATTATTATTATTATCATTATATTATTATTATTATTATATTATATCATAATTATAATAATAATAATAATAATAGTAATAATAATAATAATAATAATAATAATAATAATAATATAATATTACTATTATTTATTATTATCATTATCACCATCATTATTATCATTATCATTATCATTTTCATCATTACTATCATTATCATTATGATGTTATCATTATCATCATTATCATTATTATCATGTTGTTGTTGTTGTTATATTATAATGTGTGCTTAGAATCATATCCCAATCATATCTTAAACCTGTGATAGGAAAATATAAAACATAGAATATATATATATATATTTTTTTTTTATCCCAAGGAAATATACGAGAATATTTTAGAAGTGAGAAAAATATTCTTTATCATTCATAATTTTTATTTTTCGTTCTCAGTTCCTCTTTTTCCTTTAGTCTTTCGTCATAAATTCCAATAAATGCTTCTTATTACTTCCGTTTCTTCTTCATAAGGATAAGTTCGTTATAACTGAGTGTTCGGTAGTGTTCGTTCTTTATAGAGGGGCTGGTCCTTTACCACAGTCGTAAAAAGGTACACGTACTCTTCTTTTTTTTCATTTCTTACCTTCGCTTTCTTTGTTTATCTATTTATGTATTTATCTATCTATCTTATGAGCATGTATGAATTCATATCTATTAAAGGTTTAGTAAAAAAAAGGTGTGAATCATATTGAAATATATACAAAAAAATAAAAAAATATATGATCTAAAAGTCAATCTCAATGTCTCTAGAATTTATAATGCACACAGAGATAATGAAAACAAAACAAGAATGAGACGAGACAATAAAAAAGGAAGAAATATAAATCCCCCCCCAAAAAAAAGAGTGCATAGAAAACGGGAACAATGAGCAGCGCCATCTAGTTATCTAGGGCATGAAGAGCCACAGGAAGATAAAGTCAAGGGGTAAGGAGGGTTTCCAAACGAGACGCCCGCACACGCACACACACACACACATACACATACACATACACATACACAGACATGACATACATGACATAGACATACACATAGACATACACATACACATACACAGACATAGACATAGACATATAGACAGACATAGACATAGACATAGACAGACATAGACAAGACACAGACACAAAAACATACATCTACACTGCACCTCAAACACCTACACACCCACACTCACTCACAAAACACACAAACACACACACACACGCATTCAAACAAATCCTCGGACACACACATCCACCACATACACACACCACACTCACCACACACACACATACATACCCACACACGCGCACGCACTCACACACACGTTGTCCTTGCGAAGAGGAGCCTTTCCCACCCTGATTTCGACTATCACTTCTCGGGTCAAGATGGACGTCAGCAGGTCAGGATGCGCGGCGGGAGCTTCCCCCATCCCGGCCAACGAGGTCCTTCGGGAACAGGTAAGGGGAGCAAGGGAAGGAGGGGAGGGTGAGGGGAGGAGGGGAAGGGTGAGGAAGGAGAAGGGGGAGGGAGAGGAAGGGAGCAAGGGAAGGAGGGGAGGAGAAGGGGAGCAAAGGAGTGCGGTCGAGAAGAAAGGAGTAGAGGGGAGGGAAGGAGGGTGGGGGGAGGGAAGGGGGGTAGATGGTGAGAGAGGGGAGGCGAGGGGAGGAGGGAAGGAGGGAGGGGGGGAGAGGGAGGGGGGAGAGGGGGGGAGGGGATGGAAGGGGAGAGAGAGGAGAGGGAGGGGAGGGGTGAGAGGAGGGAGGAAGAGGGAGAGAGAAAGGAGGGAAAGAAGGGAGAGAGGGAGAAGGGAGGAGAGAAGGGAGAGAATGGAAAAAGAGGGAGAGGGGAAGGGGGTTCAGGGTCAGGGAAGGAGGAGGAGACATGGAAGAAAATGATGAAGGTGAAGGAGGAGAGGAGGGGAGAAAGAGAGAAAAGAAAATGAAGGTATAAGAGACGGAGAAGGGAAAGGGGAAAGAGGTATATAGATAATGGGAAGACGAAGGTGGAAGTGAAGAGGAATGGAAGAAGAAGGAAGGGAAAGATAAAAGACGGAGAAGAAGGAGAAGCGAAAAGAGGAGGAAAATAGAAAATGAAGAAGAGGAGGTGGTTTGAAAGTTTAAGAAAGAAGAGCAGTAGAATAACAGACACAGGAAGAAGAAGAAGAAGAAGAAGAAAAAGAATCTAACAAAAAAAGACAGAGAAATAAAGAAAGAAGCAGGAAAGATGAAGGTGGAAGTGAAGAGGAATGATAGAAGGAGGAGGAGAAAGATGAAAGGGCAGAGAAGAGAACAAGAAGAGGAGGAGGAAAGCAGAAAGAAGAAGAGGAGGTGGAGTGAAATTGGGAGAAATAAGAGCAGTAGAATCAAACAGAAAATAAGAAAGAAAAAATGCCAGACAGAAAAGAAAGAAAAAAATCTAACAAAAAAAGACAGAGAAATAAAAAAGACCGAAGGAGACCCGAAGCGCGGAAGAAGAAGCAGGAAAGGGAGCGAGAGGAGGAAAGGAGGACCGAAGGAGGCGGGAGGTGAAGGCTAGTGAGAAGGAAGAGGTCAAGAATAAGGGCTTCGAAGGGTCAGTTCCTTGTTAAGCGGATCTGGGACGGAAAGAAGGGAGCGGTGAAGGGGTGGAGGGGTCGAGGGTGGGAAAGGAGAGGAGGAGAGGGAGGATAAGGAGGAGGAGAGGAAGGAGGAGAGAGGGAAGGGAAGGAGGAGGGGGAGAATAAAGAAGAGGAAAGGGAAGGAGGAGAGGGAGAATAAAAGGAAAGGGAAGGAGAAGAGGGAGAATAAGGAGGAGGAGAGGGAAGGGGAGGAGGAGAGGGAGAATAGGGGGAATAAAAGGAAAGGAGAGGAGGAGAGGGAGAATAAGGAGGAGGAGAGGGAGAAATGAGCAAGAAGAGAGGGAGAATAAGGAGGAGAGAGGAGAATAAAGAAAGGAGGAAAGGGAAGAGAGAGAAGGAGGATAAGGAGGTGAAAGGGAAAAGAACGAAAGGAGGGGAGAGGTGAAGGGACGGAGAGGTCGAGGATAGGAAAGGGGAGGAGGAGAGGGGGGATAAGGAAAAGGAGAGGGAGAATAAAGAAAAAGAGAGGGAGGATAAGGAGGAGGAGAGGGAGAATAAGGAAGAGGAGAGGGAAGAGAAGGAGGAGAAGGTGGATAAGGAGGAGGAGAGGAAGCAAAGGGAAAGGACGGAAGGAGAGGAGCGGTGAAGGGATGGAGAGGTCGAGGATGAGAAAGGGAAGGAGGAGAGGGAGGATAAGGAAGAGGAGAGGGAGGATAAGGAGGTGAGAGGAGGGACGAAAGAGGGAAGGTGAAGGGACGGAGAGGTCGAGGATAGGAAAGGGAGGTGGAGAGGGGGATAAGGAAGAGGAGGGAGAATAAGAAGAGGAGATGGAAGGAAGGAGGAGAGGGAGAATAAGGGAAGAAGGAGAAGCGGGAGGATAAGGAGGAAGGAAAGGAAGGGGAAAGAGGAGAGGGAGAATAAGGTCGAAGGAAAGGAAAGGGAGGGAGGAGAGGGAGATTAAGGAGGAGGAGAGGGAGAATAAGGAAGAGGAGAGGGAAGGGAAGGATGAGAGGGAGGGACGGAAAGAGGGGAGATGTGAAGGAGGAGAGGTCGAGAAAGTAAAGGAAGGGGAGAATAAGGATAAAAAGGAGGAGAGGGAGAATAAGGAAGAAGAGAGGGAGGATAAGGAGGGGAGAGGAGAAAAAGGGAAGAAGAGAGGGAGGAGAGGGAGAATAAGGAAGAAGAGGGAGAATAAGGGAGAGAGGGAGGAGAGGGAGAATAAGCGGGATAAAATGGAAGGGGCAGAAGGAGGGGGGAGGTGAAAGGATGGAGAGGTCGAGGATGGGAGAGGGAAGGAGGAGAGGGAGAATAGGGGGGGGAAAATAAAGGGAAGAAGGAGAGGGAGGATAAGGTGGAAGGAAAGGGAAGGGAGGGAGGAGAGTTAGAATAAGGGGGATAAAAAGGAAGGGAGGGAAGTACGGGAGAGGTGAAGGAATGGAGAGGTTGAGGGTATGAGAAGGAA
>NW_020870492.1:821608-824108 GCF_003789085.1 Penaeus vannamei | reverse complement strand
GTTATCTTGTAAATAACTATTTGCATTTTTTTTACAGGACCAACCTAAATGAACAGTTCAATCCTAAAGAAAAGAGATAATAAATGAAACATATGATACAGTAATTATACATTTGACAGAACATATTGGGATAATAAATAATGTTTCAGCGTGTCTGTGTAGGAGAGTAATGTTGTGCATTCTGTGACTCTGCTGGGAAGCTTATTCCATAATAAAGGCCTGTGATACAAGATGTGTGACTCTTGAGATCTCATGAATGGTACTGTTAAAAGATTATTATTTCTTGTATATACCATTTGTTTGCCACGGTATTGAACATCTCATTTCCAAGAGTATTTATATATTTATAGACATATAATTAGCAACAGTAAGTATCTATATTATATTTTAATAATTTAGTAGATGGTAAATATCGAGTTGGCAGATGCATTCCCCTACCTCTGTTATTTTCATGTATATTCGTACTCATCTATAAGGCAGCTCAGACAGATATCAACAGTATAGGATATCATATTCGAAAATACTTTGTACCAGCCGTAAAATAACCAATAAAACATCCATCCGTCAACTACGGCCATTCCATTACGTTACATGACTGGGTGGAGCTTAGCGTCATGTCTCGCCTCCGATCACGAGACAGGTTTTGGGTGCAGAGAGACGTCGCGCGATACCCTAGTTACCACCAGAAATCATGGCACTGGTCGCTATGGTAATTACAAGGATATATCTTCGAGTCTGAAGGCGGAACAGAGAGATAGGTAGACGGGAATAGGAAAGAGAGAAAGACAGCGAAAGAGAGAGCGAGAGGAAAATGAGAGAGAGAGAGAGAGAGAGAGAGAGAGAGAGAGAGACAGAGAGACAGAGAGAGAGAGAGAGAGAGAGAGAGAGAGAGAGAGAGAGAGAGAGAGAGAGAGAGAGAGAGAGAGAGAGAGAGAGAGAGAGAGAGAGAGAGAGAGAGAGGGAGGGAGGGAGGGAGGGAGGGAAGGGAAGTTGAAAAGGAAAAGGTGAGGGAAGGGGAAAGAGAGGGAGGGGGGGGGGAGAGACCAAAACAGCGAACTCCCTTCCCTCGTAAATCAAGATCACAAAAATCTAAAGATCTCTTCCCAACTCCCCAGCCATGTACTCAGGGACCCTCACCGCCTTCCTCGCCCGGCCCTCCTTTGAAAGGCCCGTTGACTCTTTAACGGACCTCATAAGGGCTAGTAAGGACGGCTTCATCCCCGTCTTCCTCGCCGGCAGTAGTAACGAGTTCATCTTCAGGGTGAGGACTTGAAATTATTATATATTGATCTGAACATTATATTGCTTCAACCCCTTGTTACAAACAGGTAGAGAATCCCCGAGCCAGACAGGACTTTAAATGTGCCATCGGTTCACAAGTCTTCACTTTCTTAACGACACAATCGAGATGAGCGAAACCACATTCAAAGAACTAATCAATGAACAGAACTAATCCGGACTAGTAACCTTTACATTTCTTCGACCATAAAACCTCAATACCGCGCGAGTGGACCAGATACAAATAAGCACAAACACCAGATCTTTTGTTAGCTACATCACCTTAATGTCATGCAAAATCACAGACAAAGAGGAATTAAGATATGATAACCATACCGCGACAGGAAGCGACCCAGGGACTTTTCAAGGAGGTGTGGGAAGCCAGAGATCCCGCGAGAAGCCTGTCTCCTACCATCGACGGCGGAATGGACGGGGTAAGTTGACTTCTTTGGTCAGAAAGGCAGTTGCATCCTTTGCGATAATGACAATAAAGGTAAAGACAATGATGATTACACTATTAAAGTTCACAGTCGTAATACGACGAGGACGATAATAGTATGAAAATCAAGATCTTAACAAAATAGTAATAGTAGAAGTAGTGATCTTCAAAATCATCTTCATGATCACCATCAATATCATCAGTGAAAGTATTATTATCATTACTGCTGCCATAATAGTTATTGCTATTATTATCATTATTATTATAACTACAGTATTTTATCATAATCATTCCTCTTTCTATCATTATCATTATTATTATTGCTATTATCATCATCATTATTATTATTATTATTATTATCACCATCATTTTCCTATTGATATCATTATCACTATCATTATTATTACTATTATTATTATTATATTATCATTATTATCATTATTATCATAATTATGATATTATTATCATAATTATATTATTATCATTATTCATTATCATTTATCTTTGTCATTATTTATTATTATTATTATTAATATTATTGTTATTATCATCATTGTCATTATCATCGGTATTCTTGTTATTGTTACTATTATTATTAATGTTATCATTATTATCATGAACATTAGAGTTATCATTATTAGTATTAACATTGTTATTGTCACGTTTATTTATTATGACCGTTAATATTACTATCATTATCATTTCTGTTATCATCATTATTTTCATTATTTATATCATCATTACCATTTTTATTTCTATTATTATTTTTATTCTTATCATCAT
>NW_020870492.1:804108-806608 GCF_003789085.1 Penaeus vannamei | reverse complement strand
GTATATATATAACTATAATGCATATACATACATCTATTTATTCTATCTATCTATCTATTCTTATCTATCTATCTATCTATCTATCATCTATCTATCTAAGTCTATAATATATATATATATATAGATATATAATATCTAGCATGGTATATATATATATATATATATCACGATCTAGTTATATTAACAACACACATATATAGTATTATTTATAGGTATATATAAACTTATATATTGGTAGTGTTGGAAGTTGTAATACTATATATTAGGATCGCATATATATATATATATCTGTGTGGGTGGCGTATATATGCTTTATGTAGTATATAGTATAGCTAGTATATATATATATACTATTATACGTATTTATATATTATATTTATGTATAAATAGTATATATATATATATATAATATATAATACATATATCATAGGTGTATATTATGTATTGAATTAGTATATATATAGGTATTACTATAATTATATTATCTATTATATAAGTATTATTGCGTATATATATATATATTTATTATAATATATAGTATAGTATAGTATCTGTATAGCTATATATATAATATAAATATATAATGTTATATATATGTATTTATAGATAGTAGTTTTAATATAGTATATAGGTGATATATGTATCACTACATATATGGTATATATAGTGTTATATATGCCACACACGACACATCACATAAAATATCATATTATATATCTAAGAGTTATCTTAATAATAACATACTCTTAGTTAGTATATATAGTACTACATATATTATCTATTGTTTATATATATGTATATATATAGTATATTAAATATATACGTACATTATTACTAAGTCTAGTAGTATATGATTAGATATATATATATATAATCTATATATATACCTACACCGTATATAATATACTATATACGTAATATATATATTATATATATACAATATATATATAAATATAGTATATATATATTACTATAGTATATTTAATATTTATGTGTGTGTGTGTGTGTTGGTGTGTGTTATGTTATTCGCAGAAATATTACATATATATATGTTTTTAAAGTGATGTATTTTTTGTGTATTTTTTGTGTGTATTTTGTGTGCCTGTGTGGTGTGGTTTATTTTTTATTTTTTCTGTGTGCTCGTATGGGTTTATTTGTGTTTGTGCGTTTGTATGTATGTTTGTGTTTGTGATTGTTTGCATGTCTATCTGAGTCTGATTTATACAATATATGTTTACTGAGCGGCTTTTACAAAGTAGCGAGAATTACATTCGAGAAAGTTGGCAAGTCTTCTAAGTGATAAAAGTAAAATAAAAATTAGTTAGTGCTAGATATTTCAGACATTATCTATGTTCTGTGCTGTTTTGCGGAAAGATTTAGCGAAGCGCATCTACATAACACAATCAATTCCTGAACTAATAGTTACAGATTGCAACATGTCATAGTATTTTTGTATTTCCACGTATTTGTATGCATGTATCAATGTCTGTCTTCATATCTATATATCATGCGCACATAAGAAATCACGAGCGAGTCAAAGGGTTTCAAACGACACACAAAAAGTTGTGGCCCCCCCCCCCTTCCGCTGCATCAGGGGAGAATTATGCTGGGGACAAAAAAGTCTTCACGGGATGAGCTCACGCTTGAGCATCTCAGCCGAGTCTCGAAGGAGCCCGTTATAGAAGCCGCAGTCTGGGCCCTTCGCGCGCCCCTCGCTCTCGGGCGCGCCTCGCTCTCCGCTCGCTCGCCCGTCATGCTTCCCTCTTCATGTTGTCGGCGACTGTGTGTGTATTATTTGCATACATCTGTATATGTTTAAATATACATGTGTGTTTATTCCATATAACACGTATATCGCCTTCATAGATATTTTAGCTATATATAAGTATATATAAATTTAATATATATTATATATAATTATATATTATATTATAGTAATATAATATATACTAATACTATATTCATATAATGTCATACTATATAGTAATGTATATTAGTTACTATAATATATATATATATACATACCTACATGTGTAAATTCTAGTGATATATTACAGTATATAACAATATAGGAGATTTATTTAATATATATAGGTGTATATAGCATTTATCTATATATATATATATTATATATATCTATATACCTATATATATCATATATATATATAATATCTTAATACAGTATATAATATATAACATTAAGCATACACACCACAACACACACAACACACACAGCACACACACAACACCACACACACACCACACAACACACACACACACCCACAAGCACACACACACGCACACAGTTCAGCATATATATACTACATATATATATACTCTATATACTATATACGATATATATATATATTATATATATAATATAGTATGATTAGATAGATAGATATTCATATACAATATATATGTTTATGTCTATACAGTATACATACATATGCATATATATCTATAATATATATATATATATATATATATATATAATATA
>NW_020870492.1:739108-766608 GCF_003789085.1 Penaeus vannamei | reverse complement strand
CGGGACGAGGCTTCAACACCAGGATCATCGAACATCGAGCCGACGTCCGTCACCACAAGACTTCAAATGCCATGGTAGTTCATGTAGATGAAGCTGGACATCTACCGAACTGGAAGGAAGCTGAAGTAATCCATGAAGGATTGAGTAAACATAAAAGAAAGGTCATGGAAGCTGCATACATCGCGACAGAAAAGAATATGAATACCACATCAGGCAGGTTTAAAGTATCCAAGGTCGCAGCTGCAATTATGCGTGTAACGAGTGCGAGGTCACCGTCGTAAGGTGATCTACCAGCTCCCATGTAGTATATATATATGCTATATATTTTCTCTCATGTATGTATTTCTGATGAAGACGTAATCGAAACCGGTCAAATACTCTCTTGTATTGTGAAGATATCCAGTCTCATTCATACCTCTTCTACATTTGTACACATGATATATTATATATATATATATATATATATATATATATATATATATATATATATAATATATATATATATATATATATATATATATATATATATATATATATATATATATATACACACACACACACACACACACACACACACACACACACACACACACACACACACACACACACAACATATATATATATATATATATATATATATATATATATATATATATATATCGTTTTACTGTCCTTGTAAGCAAAACTGACCATAAAAGACTTGCTTATTATATAACATGCATACATGTGTGAACAGCAAGCAAGCACACTCATATACATAGATGTGTGTGTGTGTGTGTGTGTGTGTGTGTGTGTGTGTGTGTGTGTGTGTGTGTGTGTGTGTGTGTGTGTGTGTGTGTGTGTGTGTGTGTGTGTGTGTGCGTGTGCGTGCGCGCGTTTGAGCATGCATACGCAAATACCCAAGTAAATGCGCCCATGTATATGTACGAACCTATTAATGAAATGGTTGTTCTGTCTAAAAATATTAGGCCATTCGCGATAGCGTAAAATAGCCCGGACAGCGCCAATGTAAACAAATTTCAAAGGGACCTTTCTTCTTTTCTGTTCTTCTCGAAACCGAATAGAATAAATATAGGGCTAAATATTAAAGTAGATTTCGATTATACATTTAGGTGATTCATTATTTATTTTTATGTTATGCTCAAGCCAAATGAAGTCTTAGCTAGTCGCAAGAATCCAAAAGAAACCAATCAGTTTTGTTTTTGGCATCGAATTCACACTCTGTATAGAATGTGAAGTTGAGTATATATACTTATCGATGCTCTCTAGCAGTAATTCTTTACATCTGGCGGAAAGTAAAGTAAATACAAAGGTAATTCTACCATTTCTCTATAATGAGCAGGTACATTTCTAGTAACGAATAATGATGCAACGAACCTTATCCATTTGGTGATATTATAATCAGAACAGAAAACAAGCATAAAAGTTGAACATTGTGAAGTTCTATGTCGATATGAATCCACCTAGGGACGCACATGCTGTCTCTTCCGGTGGCAATTAGCAAGGTCTACTTACACAGACCTTGGCAATTAGGGTGTGATTTTCCGCGACACTCAAACCCTGTCTCGTGATTGGAGGCCCGCCTAACTTTGTGACGTAATGGGAATGGCCGCAGTTAACGGCTAGCTGTTTTACTGTATTGATTATTGTTACCATTGGTAAATAGGATTTTGAAATAAAATATTTTAGATATCTTGATTGGTTTTGCTGTGTAATAGGTACCCAACTGAAATACAAATGGATGAAAATAACTAAACTAGGAGTAATGCATTTGGCAACTCGATGAATGCTTACTGCCTACTCAATTCCTGTCGCGCGAGAGGTGTCGTGTAGAACGTAACCGTCAGAAGAGGCGGCTTTAGTGTAATATCGATCGTTAAGCAGTCTGCTGACCTTTTATCTATGATCTAATCATAAGATCACATGAGGCACGTTTCATATCCTTTCAATTTGGTATATTCTTAAAATTGCAAATTCTGATGCTGGAATCAATGTGGCAATACCACCGCCATTTTAGCATATGTTTTTTGTTTACTAAATAATAAGCTTTGGATGTGGCATTGCATTGAATGAACTGACAGCTGCCCTGTCTTTTTTCTTCCATTCGATTCATAACCTTGTTCTCCATACATAAACTTACCAGGTTGACAATAACACTTTTCTATTAAACATCTCTATCATAATTTTGTTTGTGCTCCGGTCGATTGCTCATTCATATAATTGCAGCCGTGGAGTTGAAGTCCCTTTATTTGACACTTTATGCTTGAAATGATATGCCCATGACTGCAGAGTGAAGTCGCGTTAACTCTGCACTCGGGCAACATGGATATTAAAGAATGACACACGTCATAGTCATTGCATTACGGATTGAGTAGAACCCCAAGCTAACTTTATTACTACCGTTATTGTGTGTACGATTATCATCCTCATTGTTATGATTGTTGTTGCTGTCATTATCATTCTTTTTCTTCAAGGCATGTACACTGCACTGTAGAAACCAGACCATCTGTTTATATATATTTTCAACCTTCCCGAGGGGGGAATTTTGTAGAGAACGCACTGACCCGAGGAGTTAAGAAGCAAGGAAACGAGGCTCTTGAAAGATGAAAAGTGTGAAGAGGGAGAACGGAGTAAGGGGATTTAGGCGGCTTGTGAGCGGGGCGAGGCTAGGAAGGCAGCGCACTTGAGGGGAAGGGAGGGGAGGGAGACTATTAAAGGAATATAGGGATCTTGGGTCACCGCAGGAGAGGGAATGTGGGTTAGAGCCAGAATGAGGAAATGCTGTAGAAGAGAGGGAAAGCAGGGAAATAAGGAACGAAGAGGATGCGGAAGCGTTTAGGAGGGACGAATGAGAGATAGAAGAGCGGGCAAGGAAAGACGCAGACTGGAGAAAGGGGGAGGGGAGGAATTAGGAGGACTTACGAGAAAGGGAAGGACAGTGGACTGAGAGGGCAGGAGGAGGGAGAGCGCGGAAGAGGAGAAAAGTACGAAGAGGAGAGGAATGAGATATTTGAGGAGATATAGTAGAGGCATATATTTACCACACATACACCAAGAACGCACACAAAAGCGCAGCGAAGGAAACACTTGCACCATCAGTTTGAGAGTACAATTATGAAAATTAAATCCTCATAATTTTAACAATTTCTTAAATTGGTCTTTTGTAAAGTTATGCACATTGTCAGTATTCTTAATCTGTATGTACAAATATCCATGTCTTTGTCTTTGCAATGGTATGTTGTAATAATGACTGGTAGAGATAGTATATATAAGGAGATATACGTATATCAAACTCAATAAGAGGTAGAGTACAGAAGAGAGCTAACGGACAATGATATAGAGAGAAAAGAGCGAGGCATGAGAATTACACCTATAAAGTATACCAAAGGAGCATCAAATAGTGGTTCACTAAACTTTATACTAGATTGAGTATATTTACTAAATATATATAATGACCATGTATAATATAATAAAGTATATACAATAATCATCTAACTACTGACTATTACACACGTACGTCAAACGACAAATATATATATGATACTTATTTCGGCCACCCTTACTTGCCTGCCTAAATATGTAGTATTATAACTCCATTGAAGTTATGTCGATATATAGAATGTTAATATAAAGTACTAAGATCGATCACTCACGCGTATATACAAAGTACCATCTTCTCACTCACCTTGAGTACTATACCTTATCTCACGATCACCTATCACCTCGGGGAACCCAGTTTTACATCCCCTATAATCTCCATCCTCCATTTGTACTCCACAGTCTCTCACTTCACCGCAATCATGTCACAATACTTAAAATCAATTTTATTACATCAGTCAATATACTTCACTCCACCCCCCTCCTTAGCAGAATACGTCGCTCTACTATATCCATCACCTGAATAGCGCTGAGCCGACGCGACAGTATGAGAGACTGTAAGAGGCATCATACCCCTCCCATGTTAATTATATTATAATAATAAATATATATATGCCTACCTAATAGAGAAATCTATCCTCTTTACCTTACTATAAACACATCATATCCATCACTAAACCTCCACCCCTTCCTTTCACCTATTCCCGACGCGGAAGTACCACACCGTCCTTAATATGAATACATATATAACTGTATATGTAAATACATATATAAAGATACATATACTATATAAAATAATATATATATATAGTAAATATATACTATCCTTAACCTATAATAATATTAAAATATACGAGAATGAACAAAGATCGCTCTAATTCTAGACACTAATACACCTATTACCCATCTACTAATTACCCCATATAGATACATTACCCATACCGTACAATAGGAGCAGATGATATAGTAATAAGTATAGCCTTATCATACCTACGTATGATACCGACGCGACTATCTAGCACATCAGATAGACATTAAGTTACGCTAAATAATAAGATGAGAGTACATTACCCCATACACGATATCAGCTGTCCATATGAGAAAAGCCCCTATCCCTTCTCTCTCTCGCCTCAGCGGATAACATAATGAGTACGGCCGGTGCGAAGGTCGTCGATACGACATACAGAGGCACTCAATCGAGTGACATGAGAGTCATCTACACATTTCGAATCATCTACCAGTGACAAATAGGAGAGCAGATTGAGGAGAGACATGTAGCACAGAACATTACGTTACGATACATATAATAATGGTTAAGTTCTATATATTATGTCACTGTATATGTAGTAAATATTCCAGGTTAATTCTTATTTTCAAATTTCTTATATTTTTTTTATCTTCGAGAATACAAAAAGGAGATTTATTTTCTTTTTTTTTCAATTGTAATCACTTTTTATCTATGGAAACACAGCGGAAACATGGGACAGCGAACGGAAGACTGTTAGAGTTGAGCCCACACGCACGTGTTGATTAGAGTAACTAACGTATGCCGTACTAATACTTTAGTCACTGAGGCCAGTTAATAAATGAAGAGCACGATTTTAAAGTTTTAAAAACAGCGCACAACGAGACACCAGACAATTATATGGTTACTGTCGCTGAGGATCTGTGTATGATGTCAAATGTGTTAAGACAGAGAAGAAAAGAGAGACAGGAACAGAGACGATGGCGGCACAGCAACCACAGTACACAGCAGCACGAAAAGAGAGAGAGAGAATGCAGACAAGCACACACAGAGCGAGAGAAGAGAAGAGTATAGTAGATAGAGTAAGAGAGTAGAGAGGGTTAGTTATATATAATATGTATCTATAAATATAGGGTAGTAAGAGGGAAAGAGAGATAAGAGAGAGACGGCACGATAAGGACGATGAGAGAGAGAGAGAAGAAATAGAGTAAGAAGAGCAGTACGACACGAACAGAAGACGCAAACGAGACAACGACACGAACCACAGAGCAAGAGCACGACGCACGAGCACAAAAGCACAAGCCAAAATATAGAAGTAACGAGATAAGAGACATCGATTAATATATATTATATATACAGACAGAACAACAGACAGACAGACAGACAGATAGATAGATCGATAGATAAGAGAAAGAAGAGAAGAAGAGAGAGAAGAGAGGAGGAGAGAGAGAGAGGAGAGAGAGAGAGAAGAGAGAGAGAAGAGAAGTAAGAGAGAGTAGAAGAGAAGAGAGGTTGGGATGAATGAGTAAGAGAGAGTAGTAAGATGTGAAGAGAGAGAAGAGAGAGAATAGTAGAAAGATAGAGAGAGAGATGTGAGTAGTAGTAGTAGAAGAAGGATGAAGTAAGAAGAAGTAAAGAGAAAGAGTGAAGAGGAGGTATTGATGAGAGAATAAGAGAGTAGAGAAGAGAGAGAGAGTTAAGAGAGAGAGAGATGAGAGATGAGGAGAGGTGCGAGATATAGTAATCAGAGAGAGATAGAGATAGTAAGAGAGAGAGAGTAGAGAGAGAGATAAGGGGAAGGAGAGAAAGAAAGGGGGTGAGCAGATACGGTTAGAGAGTAATAGGTAGAGAGATATCAGATAATAGATGATAGACTAGAATAAGAATATATTAGAGGGTGTGTGTGGTGGTAATATCTAGGTATATGAATGAGTAATATATAGGGAGAGATTCAAGGCGGTACAGATAGAGAGAGAGTAAGGATATCAATAAGATTCAGAGAATTATGAGTGATAAGATAATAAAGATAATTAGAGTGAGATAATAGAGTTAATCAATATATAGTAGATATAATACGAAAGATCACAACACACACACGACAGAGACCATCACACAGGGAGTATGAGACTCTGCTATATTAGGAAATAGATCGGGGATAGAGTCGATAGGAATGAGCCATATATATGAAATCGAGAGAAGAGAGAGAGAGAGTATGACGAGATAAGAGAAGAGAGCACACAATATGAGAGACGAGACAGGAGAGAGTATATATATATATATATAGAATTAGAGGAGAGTAGAGAGAGAGAGAGCGAGAGCGAGAGACAAGTAGCAGAGGACTACAAGAGAATAGAGAGAGAATATATGCTATTCGATATAGCCACCACACCCCACACACACGAGCTATGATATATATATAGAGAGAGAGAGTATATATAATCACACGAGTGAGTGAAGCACTAGTAGATGAAAGAGAACACAAGTAGAAAATCCAAAAGGTTCCCCACTAGTTGGTGCTGGTTTCCTCTCCTAATCGCGGCCCTGTGCGTTACGCTTCCCCGCAATGAACCAAGGATTTATTTTCGTCCGTACCTCAGACGACTCGCTTTCCCTACCGCAGTTCTCGTTTTTGTTTTGCGGCTCTCGGAAATAGCCTGGGCAATCCTTAGTACCCGTTAGGGGATCATAGGGTTGTTATATGACATTTCAGCATGTTTTTTTTAGCATTTCCTTTTTTTTTTTGTTTTGTTTTGCAAATGCAGTTCTTTAATCATTTATTACCTCGACAGCTCCCAGAATCTGCCACTTTTTTCCCTTTATCCCCTTCTCGCATGTCTTATCAATTGTGACTCATTGTGACAGACTGTTACTATCAACAGGTGCATGGTGAGGAAGAGAAAGGTGTGAAGTAGTTAGGGATTTTGCACTTGGCACTGGCAGATATCCAGCTGAACCAAACCTAATGGTTTAATGCTCATTCATTACTACGTTTGCTCTGTATCTTTAGGGTGCGTGGCAGTAGCTGTGTAACCTGGCACGCTTGCGAATCTGAGATGCGCTCAGTTGGCATTCTCGCTGCGATTGTTATGAAATTGTAAACACCAACTACATTTCTCTAGTGATTAGCTTGAACAATTGTATCCCACGCGCGGTGTGTGTTCGTTTATGTTTCCGTGTGCGTGTGTGTGTTGTGTGTGTGTGTGTATATGTGTGCGTGCGTGCGTGCGTGCGTGTGTGTGTGTGTGTGTGTGTGTGTGTTGTGTGTGTGTGTGTGTGTGTGTGTGTGTGTGTGTGTGTGTGTGTGTTGTGTGTGTGTGTGTGCGTGTGTGTGTGTGTGTGTGTGTGCGTGCGCGCGCGCGCGCGTGTGTGTGAACCACAAAAATAAAAACATAGAAGGGAGAACTGTTCGAATTATGCAGACTTTATCATATATGTCCCTCAAATTATATAATCTCAAATTAATGCATATCTGCCTGTCGACTGCACGTAGTAACAAGAAAGATGGGGACACTTGCACACTGGTTGTTGGGGGTGTTAATGTATCACGGGGAACACTATCCAGAAGGCCATAGAATCAGAATAGATCTAGGATACTTCGGTGCGGGGATTATGCGATGCCAGAACGCCATAGCACCTCGCAGGGATAAAGAGGCCGTTTGTAAGCGGCTGCAATGTCGCGGGGACGATGCTCTGTCGAACTGTCAGGGATACGTTGCAGTTGGTTGTTTGATGAAAATAAGATGAAGCGAAGATATTACAGAAAATCAAAAGTTTTTAGAACCATTTCAGTGACAAACAATCTCATTGCTCAACAAGGATTACCGTTAATTTTGCTTTTTGTTCCAGACATTGTAAACCTGTCCTGTTGGATGCTTTCTGTGAACTTGGTGGAGCTCGTGATTCAGGGACAATCATTGCTGCTTCTTTTGGCCTTTTACAGTGAGCAGCAGCAGCTGAGGGCCGTCAGCTCCTGATATCCCCCTAAGGCATACTTCACGGCATTGTTTGTTCGTGAGTTACCCCCCCCCCCACCTCCAGATCTTTACCACTTGGATGCTGATGTAAAGAATGAATGCTGTGGAAAGAAAAATGCAGAACTGCACCACCAATAGTACTGATAATAATAATAATAATGATAATAATAATATAATAATAATAATAATAATAATAATAATAATAATAATAATTAATATTATTATTATAATTATTATAATAATAGTGATAATAACAGTAGCAATGGCAATAAGGACAAGTATGATGATAATAATAGTCGGCATAATAGCAATGAAAATGGTGATAATCGTAATATTAGTGTGGATCATAGCAAAATTATCATAATGAGACCCAAAACTGCCAAGGTCAGAATTATCATGGGAGTGCCAGATGAGGTGACATAATTCTTTTACCACAGGCAAGTGGAATATATGATTGTTGCGATATCAAAACTAGAGAAAAACAACTATGAAACAGTTATTATCGAGTAAGGAAAAACGTTGTCATAGAATAAAATGGAGAAATGTGAGGACTATAAAAATAAGTAAAACAAAGTTGACGGGCTTTGCTGAACGAGCATGAAATAACAAAATAAAAATATGAAAATGACAAACAATATTTGGAGAGGTGACCCGCTACAGTATATAGGTGGAATTTTAAACACAAGCAGGCGCATCTAAAAGTTACGAGAAAGCCGCGGCAAAATGTTGCAAAACTTCTTAAACAAACAGGACATAAAGAAACAAAAAGTAAAATATCCAGAATAAAGCAAGATATGATTATGTGAGCTGGGAACCGATGGATTACGTAATGTGCAGTGAAATTTAATTAAACCATAAATCAAACTAAAACAACGGTTCAGTGAAATGGAACATCTCGAAGAGAATGAATAAGAAATTTCATATCCGCATTGTAAAGGGCAACAGATGTATCATTCCCTTAGCGTGTATGTCTCGTATGTGTTTAGAGTCAAACAGCAGTGATAGGTCTTAGTGTAGGACCTATGGAAGAGGAATTCTATGACGTTTTCTGGTGAACAGCATCTGACGAATTTGATGAACTGAACGGATAAAAAATGTACGGACGTTACCCAGCGGATGTAGCGCGGACAATTCCATGTGTGAAGGAATTAAATTATAATAATGACAGTGGTAATTGTGATGGAAATAATAGTAATAATGACCAAAAAAAAAAAAAAAAAAAATAATGGCAATAATAAAAATGACAATGCGAATAATAATAAAAAGATAACATGAATGAAAAATGACAACAATGACACCATCAACAACAATAATGATGATCATGATGATAATAGTATTAATGATGATGATGATGAAGAGGATAATAATAATAATAATAATAATAATAATAATAATAATAATAATAATAACAATAATGATAGCAATGATAATAAAGATTGCATTAGTAACAATAATAATAATAATGACAGTAATAATAATCATAATGATAATAATAATGGAAATAATAATGGTAATATATGATTTGTATATAATAATAATGATAAATAATAATAATAATAATAATTAACATCATATTAAAAAATAAAATAATAATAATGATATTAATAATAATAATGATAGTAAAAGTAATAATAATAATAATAATAATAATAATAATAATAATAATAATAATAATAACAATAATGATAACCATAATGATAATAATAATTGTCATTATGATAATATTAGTAATAAAATAACAATAACAATAACAACAACAACAACAACAACAACAACAACAATAATAATAATAATAATAATAATAAGAATAACAATGATAATAATAATAGAAATAAAAATAATGATAATAACAGCAGCAACCATAATAGCAATGAGAAAAAAATGATGACTATGATGATAATTATAACAACAATATGATAATAATAATAATAATAATGATGCTACTTCTGCTGCTGCTATTGATAATAACGATGGTGATAAAAATACAAATAATAAAGTTACCAGCAATCATCATCATTGTAATCATAGATATGATAATAATAATGATAATATTAAAATGATAATGATTATAAATGATTATGATCATGATGGTAATGATAATTATAATAGTAATAATGAAAATAATGAAAACAACAACAATAATAATAATAATTATTATCTATTATTATTATCATTATTATAACAACAATAATGATAATAATAGTAATAATAATGATTGTAATAATAATAATAGTAATAATAATGATTGTAATGATAATAATAGTAATGATAATGATTTAATGATAATAATAGTAATAATAATGATTGTAATGATAATAATAGTAATAATAATGATTGTAATAATAATAATAATATAAATTATATTGATAAGAATAATGGCAATAGTAATAACAATAACAGTAATAATAACAATAATGTTTTAATGATAACAATGATAAGGATCGTGATAATGAAAATTACGGAACCAAATCTATTACTGACGTTCTGTTCCAGCCCGTATGCTTGTCTCCACACACCTCATCTGACTTGGGCTTTGATATAACCACCACATGATGCTGTCCATGTTATATCCGCAAGTTAATGTCCACACAGTTTTTTGCTCGCTGACTTCTACAAGTCTGCCAGCTACTATCCACAAGCTATTGTCTGCACAAGGAAACGTCCTTACACCGGAGAAGGAGAAGGAGAAAGAACATTATTACAAACAGAATTTCGGTACCAGAGTAATTGATGCTTGAATCATATCAGTTATACTGTATTATATTATCAACCACAAACCATAATGCTGATGGCCAATGTTTTGGCTACAGCGTCCTTCCCTCCTTGTGAGACGGTGACTTTCCTGTTGATGGATAATTTGCGTTGCTCTTCATATATTTTCGCAGCCATTTTGAAGCCATTGAGTTGTTAGTCCGCGACAGGTCTTTATTTCCCGTACATGCTCCATTGAATATACGGGAACTGCCCTAGGATGTGTGTTTTTTTCGCTGGCCTACATGTGTTTTGAAAATATCGATTTAACTCCAAGGCAACAGTACGCTTTGGAGCTCCATGTGCAATAATCATGGCTCGCTGGGCAGGTGGTACAAACGCAAGAGCAAGCAACCGCCGAACGTGCAGGAAAACGGCAGGATCTTCCCTGTAATTTGGGGCCAGGCTGTTCCTGAATTCCTATCCAGGTTGACTCCCTCTTCCCTTCCCCGATCATACCACCCCTCCCTTACCCATTCCCTTCCATCCCCTACATCGGGCCTCCCCCTTCCTCTTCCTCCCTCTATCTCCTCTTCCTTATCCCTCTATTTCTTTTCCTCTCTCTCCTCCTCCTGCTCCCTTTATCTCCTCTTCCTACTTCCTAGGGATGAGGAGTAGGAGAGAAAGGAAGAGAGATAGAGGGAGGGGAGGAGAGAGAGGAAAAGAGATAGAAGTATGACGAAGAGTAGAGATGGGAAGAGAGATAGAGGGAGGAGCAGGAAGGAGGCCCCGGAGGCGTCGACGAACCCGATAAGGAAGCCCCAGAGACCGAACGACGAGCCTGAGGCCCCGGATGCTGTCGACGAGCCCGAGAAGGAGGCTCCGGAGGCCGTCGACGAGCCCGAGAGGGAGGCCCCGGAGGCCATCGACGAGCCCGAGAAGAAGCCCCGGAGAACGACGAGGCGAGGCCCCGGATGCTGTCGACGAGCCCGAGAAGGAGGCCCCGGAGGCCGAACGAGGCCCCGGACCGTCCACGAGCGAGAAGGGGGCTCCGGAGGCCGTCGCCAAGCCCGAGAAGGAAGCCCGGAGGCCATCGACGAGCCGAGGCCCGGAGCTGAACGAAGGAGGCTCCGGAGCCGAACGACGAGCCGATAAAGAAGCCTGGGAGACCATCGACGAGCCCGAGGCCCCGGATGCTGTCGACGAGCCCGAGAAGGAGGCCCCGGAGGCCGTCGACGAGCCGAGAAGAGGCCCGAGGCCTGTCGACGAGCCCGAGAAGGAGGCTCCGGAGGCCGTCGACGAGCCCGAGAAGGAGGCTCCGGAGGCCGTCGACGAGCCGGAGGAGGCTGTCGACGAGCCCGAGAAGGAGGCCCGGAGGTCGAAGGCCTTCGACGAGCCCGAGAAGGAGTCCCCGGAGGCCATCGAAGAACCCGAGAAGGAAGCCCCGGATGCCGAACGACAAACCCAAGGACCCGGATGCTATCGACGAGCCCGAGAAGGAGGCTCCGGAGGCCGTCGACGAGCCCGAGAAGGAGGCTCCGGAGGCCGTCGACGAGCCCGAGAAGGAGGCCCCGGAGGTCGAACGACGAGCCGAGAAGGAGACGACGAGCCCGAGGAGGAGTCCCCGGAGGCCATCCCCGAGAAGGAAGCCCCGGATGCCGAACGACCCCGAGGCCGGATGCCGACGAGCCCGAGAAGGAGGCTCCGGAGGCCGTCGACGAGCCCGAGAAGGAAGCCCCGGAGGCCATCGACGAGCCCGAGGCCCGGATGCTGACGAAGGAGGCTCCGGAGGCCGAACGACGAGCCCGATAAAGAAGCCCGGGAGACCATCGACGAGCCCGAGGCCCGGACGACGAGCCCGAAAAGGAGCCCCGGGGCCGTCGACGGAGGCCGTCGACGAGCCCGAGAAGGAGGCCCCGGAGGCCGTCGACGAGCCCTCCGGAGGCCGTCGACGAGCCCGAGAAGGAGGCTCCGGAGGCCGTCGACGAGCCCGAGAAGGAGGCCCGAGGACCATCGACGAGCCCGAGAGGGAGGCCCCGGAGGCCATCATCGAGCCCGAGAAGGAAGCCCGGAGGCCGAACGACGAGCCCGAGAAGGAAGCCCCGGAGGCCGAACGACGAGCCCGAGAAGGAGGCTCCGGAGGCCGTCGACGAGCCCGAGAAGGAGGCTCCGGAGGCCGTCGACGAGCCCGAGAAGGAGGCTCCGGAGGCCGTCGACGAGCCCGAGAACCGGAGACCATCGACGAGCCCGAGAGGGAGGCCCCGGAGGCCATCATCGAGCCGAGAAGGAAGCCCGGAGGCCGAACGACGAGCCCGAGAAGGAAGCCCGGAGCCGAACGACGAGCCCGAGAAGGAGGCTCCGGAGGCCGTCGACGAACCGACCGGAGGCCGTACGAGCCCGAGAAGGAGGCCCCGGAGGCCGAATGACGAGCCCGAGGCCCCGGATGCTGTCGACGAGCCCGAGAAGGAGGCTCCGGAGGTCGTCGACGAGCCCGAGAAGGAGGCTCCGGAGGCCGTCGACGAACCCGAGAAGGAAGCCCCGGAGGCCGAACGACGAGCCCGAGGCCCGGATGCCGTCGACGAGCCCGAGAAGGAGGCTCCGGAGGCCGTCGACGAGCCCGAGAAGGAGGCCGGAGGCCGTCGACGAGCCCGAGAGGGAGGCCCCGGAGGCCATCGACGAGCCCGAGAAGGAAGCCCGGAGGCCGTCGACGCCGAGAAGGAGGCTCCGGACGACGACGAACCCGAGAAGGAGGCTCCGGAGGCCGTCGACGAGCCCGAGAAGGAGGCTCCGGAGGCCGTCGACGAGCCCGAGAAGGAGGCCCCGGAGACCATCGACGAGCCCGAGAAGGAAGCCCCGGAGGCCGAACGACGAGCCCGAGAAGGACGGAGGCCGTCGACGAGCCCGAGAAGGAGGCTCCGGAGGCCGTCGACGAGCCCGAGAAGGAGGCTCCGGAGGCCGTCCGAGAAGGAGGCTCCGGAGGCGTCGACGAGCCGAGAAGGAAGCCCGGAGGACCATCGACGAGCCCGAGAAGGAGCCCCGGAGGCCGAACGACGAGCCCGAGGCCCCGGATGCCGTCGACGAGCCCGAGAAGGAAGCCCCGGAGGCCGAACGACGAGGCCGAGGCCCCGGATGCTGTCGACGAGCCCGAGAAGGAGGCCCCGGAGACCATCGACGAGCCCGAGGCCCCGGATGCCGTCGACGAGCCCGAGAAGGAAGCCCCGGAGGGCCGAACGACGAGGAGGCCCCGGATGCTGTCGACGAGCCCGAAAAGGAGGCCCCGGAGACCGTCGACGATCCCGAGGCCCCGGATGCTGTCGACGAACCCGAGAAGGAAGCCCCGGAGGCCGAACGACGAGCCCGAAGGCCCCGGAGGCTGTCGACGAGCCCGAAAAGGAGGCCCCGGAGGCCGTCGACGAGCCCGAGAAGGAGGCTCCGGAGGCCGTCGACGAGCCCGAGGCCCGGATGCCGTCGACGAGCCCGAGAAGGAAGCCCGGAGACCATCGACGAGCCGAGGCCCGGATGCTGTCGACGAGCCCGAAAAGGAGGCCCCGGAGGCCGTCGACGAGCCCGAGAAGGACTCCGGAGGCCGTCGACGAGCCCAGCCCCGGACACACACACACACACACACACACACACACACACACACACACACACACACACACACACACACATATATATATACATATATATATATATATATATATATATATATATATATATATATATATATATACACACACATACACATATATATATATATATATATATATATATATATATATATATATATATATATATATATATATATATTATATATATATATATATATATATATATATATATATATATATATATATATATATATATATATATATATATATATATATATATAATATATATATATATATATATATATATATATATACATATGTACACACACACACATATACATTCCACGCGCACACCGCCGTCTGCATGTGTGAACAAGAGACCCGAGGGCCGGGAGGACAGGACTGGGAGTCGCCTGACTGGGCTGCTCTGTGCCAGCTCTTTCGAGGAGGCGACCGGGATTGCTCTGGTAAAGCTATCGCTCACACAAACTTATATGTTATATATATATATATATAAAGGATGATGATGACGATGATGATGGTGACGATGATGATGATGACGATGACGATGACGATGACGATGATGATAACGATGACGGTGACGATGACGATGATGATGATGATGACGATGATAAGATGATGATGATGGCGATGGTGATAAGGATGATGATGATGAATATATACATACATACAATGATAATGATAACAACTAGTGATAATCGAACCCGCTAATTGCAAAATTAATCATTTACCAGAACGAGTGTTAGTATAGTCTCTAATTATTTCTTTTGAAGAGCTTGATACTTGTAGTTTACAATAATAGTGATCATTATTATCACTATTATACTACAATAATAATAACAGTAATAATGATAATAATTTGTATAATAATAATAGTAATGATGAAAAAATAATGATAATGATAAAATACAATACTGATACTAATACTAATATTAACGAAATTACTATTATTACTACTATTATTACTATTACTATTAATGATAATGATAATTATAATAACGATGATAATAAAAATGATGATGATGATGATGATGATGATGATAACAACAATGAAAATGAGGATGACAATAAAAACAGCAACTACAATAGCTATGATATTAATCGAAGTCGCTGTTTGCAACATTAATCCTTTACCACAACGTGTTAGTGTAGTCTTATTTTTCTTAATAAGGGCTAAAAGGTGTAATTAGCATTATACAGTTTAATTATTCCTCTATATGATGTCAAAGTCGTATAAACTATCCTCCTAAGATAATGCCTCAATAAACAGTCAATACTGCGGACTTAAGTTTTAGCTTTCATTATTTTGTTGCCGGAAATGTGATTATGAAGTACTATATATGGTAATCCTAAGAGTTACACAGCAATTTTACAGGTATTGGCATTAATGTTTGTGGGAAAGGGAGTCTTTCAAGCCGAATCTTAAAACTGTAATCGTACTTTCAACAAACTTACGGTTAATTTGAAGCATACATTTTGTTTATGGTATCGAGATGATAAATGTCACAAAAGAGAAAGCCCTGTTTTTATATGCTTTCCTGCGATTCAAACTGGCTATTTTATTGGGTGGGATCTTTGAGTTCCGGGAAAAGATCCCAGTCATTAACGAAACATGGTATCCAGTTTTAGATTTCTGACACGCAGGATGTGGGATGGTTAATCCTTTGTACCTTTTTTTCGGCATCCATGAATATTTGTGAGATAACTTTTTGCTTTACACATGATCTATGAGCCCCTAGCTGCTTGCAGATTAGATGGACAAGTTGAATAAAATCTCGTGGCAGCATCCAGACTTTATTGAGCCAACCTGGAATCCTCAATCTAGTAAGTATTCATGCAACAATTAAGAGAAACAAAGAAGAAATATAACAGGTTGCACCTAAGTGAATCACTGAGACATATTTGCCAAATAATTTATAATATGAACACATGGAAGGAAGAGCTACATTAATAATAGAAATGTCGTTGAATAGCACATGGAAATGAAGAGCAGTAAAATCACAAGTAAAGATGCATTGACTTACAGGCTACATTAACAATAGATCTAAAACCCAAGGCTCTCACAAGCAGAGATTAACATTACCTTAGATGATGTCGATTTTTACCCTAGATTTCAGCAAATTACCTTAGAACTGTTGGAGCATATCCTTGAAAATTAAATTAGTTTTTTGTTGAAAATATGATTTCGTATTTAACAAACGTGAATTTTCTTTCTTCGCAATACTTTTAATGGCAATTGCACGACTGGACAGGTCTAGCTTTAGGTAACAATCAACCATAATACGCATATGAGGTTTTTTTTTCTTTTTTTTAGGCTACATCACCATTATAGCATAGTGGAATCATTAGGAAAATTTCGACATTAAGACTGTCGAAAGTGTTATCACACTAGATCATCAATAATACTTATCATTACATAATACAAAGAAATTATAAAACTGTCCAAAATGGAAACACGGAATAGTAGTTGCTGTTCTATGTTTCATACTAGAACAACTTTCCT
Source organism: Penaeus vannamei (assembly GCF_003789085.1). Taxonomy (NCBI): domain Eukaryota; kingdom Metazoa; phylum Arthropoda; class Malacostraca; order Decapoda; family Penaeidae; genus Penaeus; species Penaeus vannamei. The sequence goes on along the minus strand of NW_020870492.1, from coordinate 749,685 downwards.
TTTAAGACCATTTTTGGTATGCAGTCAATTTCCCAAACTAGTACTTTTCAAACTGCCCCTGATATCAGTTTAATTCTTCGTAGATGACTAAAGAGCCTTTCTTCAGATGCGTTGGAGTGTGGGAGGGATAACGTAAACGCGACTACTTTTGAACTGAACTTGTCCTGTACGTAAAAAATACATTTCCGGTGCAGAGATACTGGTCATTACTGGGCTTGTTTTTCAGAACCATAAGTATTATTAAATTGTGGCTGTTATGTCAGAATTCCCTTAAAAATGCATTACCTAAAACGTTACCTTCAAAGTACTTGAATTACCTTAAACTAAGGTAATTATCCTGAAAGTGAGAGCCCTGAAAACTTTCAATGATTGACACGAAGGCTGCCGGAGCCTTTAGCAAAGATACATTAACGAAGAGTCATACACAAGCCCCTTGAATCGATTGGAACACAAAGCCGCCGCCCACCGGCCCGCGCTCCGCAAGATCTCACCAACTGTGCAGTGAAAGTCTCGTACAAACGAAAACACTAAGCGCCTCTGGGCTAATCCGTTTCACGCAATTGCTAGACCAAAATGCAATATGTTACAAGACAGTATCATTGCACGGTACAACTGAAATACAGTATAATACCAACATAAATGTTTTTTTTTTTTAATCGAAACTGAAATAGCTCAAGTAAAAAAGTTAACCAGTACTCTAACACTCATTCATAAAAATAACAACGTGATTAAAAAAATCTCACAGTAGATATACCTCTTTTGGGTTTCATAGAGTCCGATTTTTTATACGTTATACAGAAAATATTTCCTTCACGTATCACATTTATTTGTAAAACTAGATTGAGGTTTATTGTCATAATATCAGTCAATGCTTCTTTACAGACAAAATAAAACAGATGCTCATTTCGTTTGAACATTATGATATACAATGCTTATTTGATTTCACGAAGCTGAGATTCCTTCACCTTCTTCTTCAGTAGTAACCATTTAAAATATCACAACAAACTCACCAGCCTTTGCTTTTCTCGTTCCTTTCAGTGTTTATTTATTTTTTGGTCTAGATTGTTTACCAAGAGGAAATGGTCTCTTGAGATAGCACACTCCAAGACACTCCTTAAACGAGCCCCATTCATCGACACCCAGAGTCCAACTACTAGCATCGCAAGCCTCTTGTGATAATGACAAGCATTTACTAGATATTCAAGCGTCCATTTCGTATAAACGATTATATCCCTTTGGTGAGGAACTGCATGTCTGCTTGCATTACGAACACTCTCCTCATCAATTTGGTCGTGTGAATGGAGTGTCGCTTCTAGACAACGCGATAGCTCCGGAGAAAAAAAAAAGGAAGCCTTCGCCCTAATGAGAGGGAAGGAAAATTCAGGTTTTGCAACGAGTTCCCAAAGTGCTTTTGTTTATTTGCCCGGGTCATAGTGCCAGGGCCATTAACGCCAAAACCTTCGTCCTCCTCTTTAGTGTAATCGCCTTCCTCTCTTGAGCGCAACGGAGCGGCAGAGAGAGTTAGTGTTGTCTCCGCCAAGCCTTGCCATAATGTAGCATGACTCGACTCTTTCTGCCAAGTGGAGAGCTCGCTGGTAGTGTCGGGCGGGCCTTTCCCTGTGCCACTACCTCTCAGAGGGCCTTTTTATCATATACGTATCCAAATTGAGGGATACTCAGCAACATGAAATTAAATATTAAGATAAAGATGTGTGTGTGTGTGTGTGTGTGTGTGTGTGTGTGTGTGTGTGTGTGTGTGTGTGTGTGTGTGTGTGTGTGCGTGTGCGTGTGCGCGTGCGCGCGCGTGCATATACATATGAATATATCACATGTACATTCATATATACAACCTGAGCAAACCACTGTTCATTCTGGTCCCCGGACTCACTTGAGCGAGGCAGAGCAACCGCGAGAGCATTCCCAGGATAAGTACATAGCGGCGCAAAAATAGCACACAGTAGACTCATGAAGAGCTTTCCCCAGGGCGCGGTCAGTGCTTCGCTTTGCTCGTTGCGAGGATATTTTACCTTCGAAACAAATTTGTCTTTGGCCTGTGTGATGTCTAGGAAATGTGTTCGGATTGCTTGCTAAGACAAAGACAGGTTGTAATAAATTATTTACTGGCAAACTGTCGCCGAAAAAAGGATATACTGAAACATCAGTTTGGCTTCATAGGCTGTTTGATTTCTTTCCTATACACCTAGACAGTTGCCTCTGCCTCCCCTTATTGAACACGGACGTAAGATCTGATTTAATATGAAATTAATGACTAATGATTATAGACTGTTAATTGTAAGTAGTGACTAATTTTACCTCTTTACAATAAGATTCAATGTAAGAAAATACCATGCACCAATTAGTAGATGAATATTAAGCACATATGATGACGATATTGATAAATATTAGTACGTGAAAAGTTTAGATATATTTAATAGGACAATGATAGAAAAGAGACGCCGCATTCGAGGCATCACGAAAAGAATGCATTTCAATGGACATGCGTATATACAATGACGCTAATTCTACCATCATATATATATATATATATATATATATATATATATATATATATATATATATATATATATATATATATATATATATATATATATATATATATATTATATATATATATATATATATATATATATATATATATATATATATATGTATATATATATATATATATATATATATATATATATATATATATATATATATATATATATATATATGTGTGTGTGTGTGTGTGTGTGTGTGTGTGTGTGTGTGTGTGTGTGTGTGTGTGTGTGTGTGTGTGTATATGTATATATATATATATATATATATATATATATATATATATATATATATATATATATATATATATATACTTTAGATACTTTAGATACTGTACAAATGTAAAATATCTGTCATTATGAAGATAGTGGAGGGGATTGAGACAAAAAAGGTAAACATTATCACTTCTTCCTTGAAACGCCCGCAGAGTAACTGCGACTTACTGCCCACTATCATAAATTCACAAAAATCGTATATCGTTTGTGAAGGCAGATCACGTTAAACCGCCAGCAAGAGCCCGAATGAACAAGGTATATATGTGTAGACGGTCCTTGTACTCTGGTCAGGCAAACCCGGCCAGCATCTTGTCTGCGCAATGTTACTCGGCGACATCAACTGGCACGCACACCCACCCGGCCTGCGCCCCTAATCCCCTCGAATGGCTTGTGTTTCTTTATTTTTTGGAAGGTTGAGGATAGGGGAGGGGCTAGGGGGTTTAAGCAGTGGGTTTTAGGAACAGCAGGGCTATGTTCTCCTCTTTTAGGGTTGAAAGTGCTAGTTGCTTAAAAAACGAGACAGATAGACGACAGATTTATCAGAACAATTGTGCTGGCCTCCTCGAAAGAGCTGGCAGAAACGGCCGGTGAAGCGCATCCCAGACCTGCACTCCCGGGCGCTCCGGTCTCTTATCCGAACATGCAGACGCCGGTGTGCGTCTGGAGTGAATCTGCAATTCTGAAAGAGAATTAGTGGTATTAGACATACATGATATTGTATATGTATATACAGAATATATATATATATTATATATATATATATATATATATATATATATATATATATATATATATATATATATATATATATATATATATATATGATATTATATGCATACTTACATTTGTATTTATTTACATACATATATTATATATATATATACATACACATATATATATATATATATATATATATATATATATATATATATATATATATATATATATATATATATATATATATATACATATATATATACATATGTTCACACACACACACACGTTCCTACGCGCACACCGCCGTCTGCATGTGTGAACAAGAGACCCGAGGGCCGGGAGGACAGGACTGGGAGTCGCTCGACTGGGCTGCTCTGTGCCAGCTCTTTCGAGGAGGCGACCGGGATTGCTCTGGTAAAGCTATCGCTCACACAAACATATAAATATATGTATCATGCGCGCGTGTGTGTGTCCGTATATGTATATATATATATATATATATATATATATATATATATATATATATATATATATATATATACATACATATATATATATATATATATATATATATATATATATATATATATATATATATATATATATATATATATATATATATATATATATTATATATATATATATATATATATATATATATATATATATATATATATATATATATATATATATATATATATATATATATATATATATATATATAGTACACGCACATAATTGCACACACACACAAGAAAGTGTATATATAAATATATATATATATATATATATATATATATATAATATATATATATATATATATATATATATATATATATATATATATATATATATATATATATATATATATATATATATATATATTTATGTTATACATACATGTGTATATATAACACACACACATGCACACATAATGAAAAATAGATAGATAGACAGATACGGATAAATATATATGATTTGGAAAAGGTAATCCGCATTTATGAGCACTGTATCCCTATTGCATCAAAGAGCGAGAGTCGTCCTCACAGATATGATAATTTTAACACTTTCTATTCTTCGACGTCACATGATCTTGTTAAGCTCGTGCTGATAATCAGAATTAAGCAAAATGAAGAAACCAGTTTCCACAATCACAATGCGTGATTTCCAGCCGTCCGCGAGGCAGCCGAACAACTCCCGCTCCGTCCGGTGACTGTTGCAGTCAAAGTGGACAATTCCCTTCCATTTTTTCGACAGGTTCTTTGCCAAGAGTTTACGGAGGAGACAGCATCATTTATTAAGATTTTAGGAAACAGTTATTTCCCCACAAAAAAGTTACAAGGCAGGCAATCCCTCTTGTAAGATCTTATAAAGCAGACAAGTCCTCTTGTAAGATTTCATAAAGTGTCCAGTTTCCCTGCAGAAACGTTAATAAAGCGGACTTTCTCCCGTAAGTAAAAAAAAAGAAGTAAAAAAGGAAGAAAAATTTAAAGGTCTCGAAATGAAAATCCCCCTCTTAGTTTTCAAGAATTTACAAAGTGGACACTATTCCCCCTGCCATTTTACGGAGTGAACCAATAATATCCCGCCTCGAAAAGACGGGCGTAGTCAGTTAATGTTATTTTTCAAAATGTCTTAATTTTCAAAATTAGTTCGGGTTCTAGGACCAGAACCCGAAGCAACCCCAGACCGCGGCTTCCAGACTGCCGATGAGGTCATGCAGCCGAATCGGACAGTTCGATCGACATTGACTATCCCTACGAGTCTTCCTCCTTCTAACCAACTAGGCGCTTGTTGTCAAGGTCTACAACTTCTAATTACTTATATATACCTTGCTAGCCGTGTGTCTTCTTTATGCGGTTTATATGCCAATGCTCAAAGATATTTTTCATTCAGTGACATGGAGCAATACACACTAGAATTCCCACTGCCTCTTTACCCTGATCTCGATGATTCAACATATGAGGATTTTCATCCCCTGCCGCTACATGGCCATGATTACTGCAGCTGAAGTTCCAAGGCGTGATGGTATCATGAAGTTCATTCGATATTTGCAAGACATATGTAGAACAGCGAATAAACGACCAAGTGCGGATCCCAGGGCAGTTCCTCCATAAAGAAAAGCAAGACCTCCCCTGGACTAACAATTCTCTGGAAGGATGGCTCTGTGGCCTCGCCAAAATCTTCATGAGCACCCTGGACTGGCTCTGTTGTCAGCAAAATTGCAAAATAAACAGCATTACCTATGAATTGACAACGAGCACCATCTCACAGAGAGGAAAGAACCAACGAGCAGGGCGTAATTTTTGGAGTACATTTCTTGGACGCTGCAGCTAACTTAATGGCCATCATTATGACTCTGAATTGTACAGTCACACTATACGAGAACTTTCATTTGGTTCCGAATCTTGTATTATATAACATGATATGATGCAATGAAAAACACAATACCGTGTTGATAATATGGAAGAAAAACCCACAATGCACAAACTAGATTTATTGATGAAAGTGAGACAACAGTTTCGGAATCGTCCTCGATTCCATCTTCGGGTCTGAAGAGGCAAGGGAGACGAAGCGGTATAAGAGGGAAAAGAGGGGAAGCACTCGGGAACCACGGGTCGGGTGAGGACAGGAGAACGGAAGCGAAGGGAGGTCAGATCAGGTCGAAGGTTCAGGCGGTCTATGTGACGGGTGACCGGCATAAGGGAGGAAACGAAGGATGTGGGAAGCGAGGAGGCTGTCGGCAGGAGAGAAACCGCTGTTCAAGTTGAAATTGGGCAGCAGCTTAATGAGAGAAGATTCCACCAGTCTGCGGGCATGGACATCAGCGGAAGGGAAGAGAATGCGTGCAGCTTTCCAGTCCATCTGATGGCCAGTGTCCCACTGATGGCAGAAGAGGGCGTTGTTGCTATGTCCCCTGGATACAGCGTACTTATGCTGAGACAGACGCTTAGTAAGACTGGCGCCCGTTTCACCAAAATACTGCTGATCACAGGAGGCACACGGAACAGCATAGGTGCCCACCTTCGAGGTAGAGGGAGGGCAGGTGTGAACCAGGTTACGACGGAGAGTATTCACCTGGCGAAAGGAGAGTCTGCAGTTGAGAGACTGCAGGGGCCGACGGAGGGAGTAGATCTCCTCAGTGTAAGGCAGGCTGAGGACAGGCAGGTGAGGAGACTCATTGGGAGGGGAGTCATGGTAGAAGGTACGTCGCGCCCTGGATAACGCGACGTCTAGGACATGGCGAGGGTAGCCCAGTTGGAGAACGAACGACGCAGGAAGTCGAACATGATATGATGTTATACATGACAGTCTAGCATAATACAGTTAACTATAATATATTTTGGTTTACACGTATTTTTCATTCTGGAATGGAAATTCTCTTTACAGTAATCAGTTCATTTCATTTATTTCCCATTTTGATAATACTAAAAAGGAAGTATCGCCATCGAAATACTTAATGGCCATCATTATGACTCTGAATTGTACAGTCACACTATACGAGAACTTTCATTTGGTTCCGAATCTTGTATTATATAACATGATATGATGTTATACATGACAATCTAGCATAATACAGTAAACTATAATATATTTTGGTTTACACGTATTTTTCATTCTGGAATGGAAATTCTCTTTACAGTAATCAGTTCATTTCTTTTATTTCCCATTTTGATAATACTAAAAAGGAAGTATCGCCATCGAAATACTCGCAAACGGACTCGGGACCAAGTCGTTTGGTCTAGAATCCGGTCAGATTTCGTTCTGCTCCCCGGAACTTGACAGAAGTAACCGTTATTCTCTCTCTCTCTCTGTCAGGGTTTTGTTTTTGCCTGACTTTGGCGGGTTATGGAGACACAATTCCGGTTTCTTCCTTTATCTGTTGAGATGGTAGGTAGCGTGGCGTGGGCTGTCTCGTGATTGTGCAGTTGTGGGCAAAGGGAGCCCAAGGGCGCGCCGAGCGGTAACGCGCGTGTGGGGGCGACGCCCGGGGGGATGTCTGGTCAAGGCCGAGAGCCCTGGTGAAGTGTCTTGTCGCTTTCTAGAGGGGGTCTGGAGTCCCTAGCGTTGGGGACGTGGGAAGGTATTCCTTGTTCCTCAGACTCTCTCTCTCTTGCTCAAAAACTGCATCTTATCGATCAAATAGCACTGTCCAGAGACCAGCACTTATTGATTATATTAATTTTATCATAGACACTGGTTTTGTCTTCGATATGATTAGGGATATAAAAGTTTTTTTTACCAACTAGATGATATGTGAATAATGTATGCATAATGACACAGCCCTTTAGGCATGTAGAACTAATGTTTGACTAATAGCCCTTTACATAAATATAAGCATAGCCAGTTGGATAGATGCGGTAGCATCTTACCCTGGCTTTTTACAGGGCATGTACACTGTTCTGTAAATAAATATTATCAAATCAAATCAAATCTCTCTCTCTCTGCTCTCTCTCTCTCTCTCTCTCTCTCTCTCTCTCTCTCTCTCTCTCTCTCTCTCTCTCTCTCTCTCTCTCTCTCTCTCTCTCTCTCTCTCTCTCTCTCTCTCTCTCTCTCTCTCTCTCTCTCTCTCTCTCTCTCTCTCTCTGCATATACATATATACATACATATACATATATACACACACACACACATATATATACATTTACGTATATACGTAAATGTCTGTGTTTGTGTGTGTGGAGCGGGCACACACACACTCACACACACACAGCATATATACATATATATATATATATATATATATACGCACACACACACATATACATACACATATATATAGCACACACCACAGCACACACACACACACACACATATATATTAATTTATTATCAATTATATTATTACAATTAACAATTATTACTATTAATACTTTTATTATTTTTTTATTAATATTTATTATTATTTTTATTATTTTATTATTTATTATTTATTATCATTATCATTATCAATCATTATTATTATTATCTATTATTATTATCATTATCATGTCCTCATTATCATTATTATTGTCGTTATTATTATTATTATTATTATTATTATAGTAGCAATAATTATTCCGTGAAAATTCCTCTTGCCTTTCGCCTCCATTCTCTCCCTTTTCATTTCTCTCCATCTTCCTTTCCCTTCCCCGCGCTGCCACCCAATCTCACTTGCAAATCTTAATTAAATTCACTCCCCAATTCCCTCCTTAAGCCTTCTATCTGCTCCGTTCCACTGCATTGCTCACCTGTGTCGCTCCCTTATCCTCTCCCCTCCCTCACATACCCCCTTTATTTTCTTTTTTTCCCCACCTTCCTCTCCTCCGTCAGCTCCTTTAACCTCCCGTGTACCTTCTACCTGTTTCTTCTCCTTTCTTTCCCTTGCCCCTTATATCTTGCTTTTTAAGCTTCTCCCTCGGAAAGTCATATTCATAATAAATGTGCATAACATGATGCTGTAACCGCTTCAATGCAGTGCGCTTGCCTCGAAGAAGACACATAATAAAGCTAGTAACAACAACAATAATGATTAACAATTAGCATTAACAATAGCGCTAATAATAATGATAATAATAGAGTTATAATAGAATTCTCGTGGATGTGTAAATAACGCGCGCGCGAATTTGCAATTATTTAACATTTACATAGTCTATCCATACTAAATTTTGCAAAGCAATGATCTGACAATCATATGGAATATAATTTTTGCCGTAAGTTGTAATTATAACGTGCTAACGAACGAATGAACGAGACACAAGTAGAATTTCAATGTGATTGCCATGTTTAATGCTATTACGATTATTATTACTTTTATTATTATTATTATTATTTTTATAATTGTAATTATTATTATAATCACTACCATTATTATTACTTTTATTTTTGTTATTGTAATCAATATTATTGCTATTATGATTTCTATTATTATTATTATTATTATTATTATTATTATTATTATTATTATTATTATTATTATTATTATTATTATTATTATTATTATTATTATTATTATTATCATTATCATTATCATTATTATTCTCATTGTCGTTATTATTATCATCGTCATTATCATTTCCATTGTCATTATCATTACTGTTATCATTATCAATATCATCATTATTAACGTCATCATTGTTATCATTATCATCATTAATAGTATTAACATAGTAAGTGTTATTATTTTCATTATCATTATCATTATTAGTATTAACATCATGTGTTATTGTTATCATTATTCTTAATATTATTATCATTGTATTTTTTATTATCATCACTGTTATCATTATCATTGATATTATGATTATCATCATCATCATCAGAATCTTTATTATTATTATTAGAATTAGTAGTATTAATAGTAGTAGTAGTAGTAGCAGCATTAACATTATTGCAGTTACCATTATGTTTATCATTATCACTATAATTACTACTAACATCACTATCAGTGTTGTTAATATCTCGTGTTCATCTAAAGGCAATATAATCATAATGAGTGGTAGAAAATAAATAATACGAAACATGATATTTATCAAACTTGAAATCTACGTCACACTCCGATCCTTAGTTCCACAAATTAACTTCACGCGCTCTCCCTGTCGCAGGATGACATGACCGATGTTCACCAGACTAATGTCCCCACAGGATGACGTGCGTACACGATATTATTAGAAGCAGTAATAGAAACCAGCAACAACAGCAGTAGTTGCAATGATTATAGCAGAAGTAGTAGCATTATTGATGATGGTCATAATGATCATCATTGATATCCTTCTCCACCCCCTCCTCCTATCATTAATATTATACGTTATCATATAATTATTATTATCATTATTATTAACATTATAGCTGGCATTTTATTATTGTAATGATTTTTATTCATCGCAATATACCATTATTCCTTGATGGCTTATTACCAGTGATATTAATCATGTTTACCAAATCATGTTAACCAAATATCTTCTTTCTAATAAGACTTTAACATAACCGAAAATAACTTAAAAGCGAGCTTCTTATTGATGCAACACTTGATAAAGCCTATGAAAC
>NW_020870492.1:731608-736608 GCF_003789085.1 Penaeus vannamei | reverse complement strand
TCTTTGGTCCCTCTTCGTTAAAATCCTTTTTTTAACGATAATAACAAGAAAAAGGGCCTAAGGATATTACTTAGACTGCGCAATTTATTTTACTTTTATGGATATTCAGAAGTGTCGTAATACACATCAGATTATGATTAGGTTAATAGAAAGTAATAAGAATCAGATGTATGCTTTTACAATACTGCTGTCCTAGAATAAGAGTTCAATATAATGCGTGAGCTCAGGATGTGCCGAGAGCGTTGCAGTCTCTGGTCTCCCTTACCTGATGATAACAGACAGCGAGTTTGGGGTTTATTGGCCAACAATAATATAAATGTTCAGCTACCTTGAGGGGAAAAATCTCTCATAACAATGGCCTCGATCTTAGCGGTAGTAGTGGAGAATATTTAATGTTTAGCATTGTTTTGATAAAAACTGAATGCCCAGCGGTACACTGCACCCAATCTCCGCAAAAGAAAACCTGGTAACTCGCGCCCGGACTCTGGAGTGCTCCAATTTTCAGTCCCCTGTGCAAGGAGATACCAGAGTAGTGAACACGCGTGTAGAAAATATATTTTATCGTTTTTCAATGAAATATTCCGCCTTCAACAGCACATATCCTTTCACAAAGGGGATGGTGAACAGGGTGAAACAGTCAAGGTCAGTTGCCATTTCTTCCTTCTTTCCTGAGATTGTGTGTACAACCAACGGCCTGTAATCCGTGTTACTTCTCTATTATTTATTTCTTGGTTTAATTTACGAGAGATTATTTTTCTGAAATATAAGCAATAATGGTGATGATTGGCATTGATGACAATTATGATAATCTAAACAACAAAACAATTGTGGTATTTCTAATGAGGATCATGAGGACGATTTATAGTAATAAAAGATAATTAATGATAACGATGATGAAAATAGTCGATAATACCAATAGAAATGATGACTATCATAACAATAATAAGAAAGATAACGGTGATAATAATAATAATTTTATAAATAATAATAAGAATAGTAGTGGAAATTATGATTATGATAATAATAATCAAAATGATAACAATAACAATTCAAACAATAATGATATTAATCCTGATATCTTTAATAATGAAGGAACTAGCAATCAGTTTTTGACCATCACAAATAAGATTTTTCATCCTTTTCAGGAAATTTCAGTACCCGCCGACTGTACTTGAGTTACTCTTCGTAGTCGCTCCGCTCGCACCTCCAGCATGCCTGGCCACGTTGTGAAGAGCACGGGTCCCGACCCCGACCCCACCGAATACCTCTTCGTTTCCCCTGAACAAAAGCGCATCGACCAGACGAAGCCGTACGACCCCAAGAAGTCCGTCTGGGCTCCCGATCCCGAGGAGGGCTTCGTTGAAGCTATTCTCCAGGGAGCCAAAGGCGACAAGCTGGTAACGGTTAAGCTTCCCAACGGTGAAACGAAGGACTTCAAAAAGGAAGTCATCGGTCAGGTCAACCCTCCCAAATACGAAAAATGTGAGGATGTGTCTAATCTGACTTTCCTTAACGATGCTTCTGTCCTGTACAACCTAAAGACCCGTTATCAGGCCAGACTTATCTACACTTACTCCGGTCTTTTCTGCATTGTCGTCAACCCCTACAAGCGCTACCCCATCTACACCAACCGCGTCGTCAAAATCTACCAGGGCAAGAGGCGTAATGAGGTGCCCCCTCATCTCTTCGCCATCTGCGACGGTGCCTACGCGAACATGATGCAAGGTACTCGCCGTCGAACTCTCAGTTTGTATCCCGATATAGTTGACTTTGATGATGGATGAATTGCAGAGTAGTTTAATATTCTAAAATGTGAATTTTCCATTCTTACAGAGCGTCAGAACCAGTCTATGCTCATCACGTAAGTTTCTAGATATTGTGTCTAATAGCACGACATTTTAGTGGATTTGCATCTTTCTCTGAAATCCAAATAACATGTATAATTGTAAATAACTTTGTTTATTAAACTACCAAACTGCATTGAATAATTACTTATCGTCTAAAGGACATTTATCAAAATATATATTTGATAAAATATACAGCAAAATTGTTCTTACATTTCCTCTAACATGTTGTCATCTACAGTGGCGAGTCTGGAGCCGGCAAGACTGAGAACACAAAGAAGGTGTTGTCTTATTTTGCCAACGTCGGCGCCTCCGGAAAGAAAGAAGACAACAAAAAGGTAACTGTTCCCTAAAGTCGAGCTAATGTGGACATATATTGGTGTTTGTGTGTCTTTAACATTTAAATGCATGTAGACAATGTATATATGTGTCCACACACATATGCATATACACACATATGCATATACACACACACACACACACACACACACACACACACACACACACACACACACACACACACACACACACACACACACACACACACACACACACACACACACACACACACACACACACACACACACAACACACACACACACACACACACACACACACACACACACACACACACTATATATATATATATATATATATATATATATATATATATATATATATATATATATATATATATATGTATATATATGTATATATATATATATATATAATATATATATATATATATATATATATATATATATGTGTGTGTGTGTGTGTGTGTGTGTGTGTGTGTGTGTGTGTGTGTGTGTGTGTGTGTGTGTGTGTTACATATATATATATATATATATATATATATATATATATATATATATATATATATATATATATATATATATATATATATAGTTTGTGTGTTTGTACGCTTGCGCCTACTTGTGTGTGCTTGTGTTCATATACATACACTTTCGCGCCGTTCCAACAGTTACATTACAGAAATTTCGATATTTAGTCAAGTTGCATTATTTTCTTTTTCTTTTGTGCAGAACTTAGAGGACCAGATTATCCAGACCAACCCCATCCTTGAGGCCTATGGTAACGCCAAAACCACTCGTAATGACAACTCTTCTCGTTTCGTAAGTATGCTAGATAAACTCACGTTGCTGAATTAAATGATTTTAGTCAAAGACTACGCTAAAATAATCGAGATGTCTATTCGACTTTCTAATGTCTTCAGGGTAAGTTCATCCGTGTGCACTTCATGCCCACCGGTAAACTGTCTGGCGCTGATATCGAGGTCTACCTGCTGGAGAAGGCTCGTGTCATCTCCCAGTCCCCCGCCGAGCGAGGCTACCATATCTTCTACCAGTTGATGTGCGACCAGATTGAAAACATTAAGCGTAAGTAACTTTTTCTTGGCTACCCATTTTAGTGCAGCAAATTTCCTATAATCTATTTTCCCCTACTTATATAATTGTGTCTTCTACAGCAATCTGTCTACTGTCGAATGATATCTACGACTATCACTTCGTGTCCCAAGGAAAAGTAACCGTCCCATCCATTGACGACAAGGAAGACATGCAGTTCACTCATGTAATTATTATTAACTATCGTTATTATTATTTGCAGGAAAATACCCTAAATTACATAGTAATGAAACGGCTTTATATTGTTTAAGACTAGTATTACCCAGCAAAACTAATATCATTTTTATGCATATTAGGATGCATTTGACATCCTGAACTTTACCAATGAAGAGAGAGACAACTGCTACAAGGTCACGGCGTCTATCATGCACTTTGGCAACTGCAAGTTCAAGCAGAGGGGACGCGAGGAGCAGGCCGAACCCGATGGAACTGAGGTAATAATAACATTACTTATGTATGCTTAACAAATAAACCTCCTAGGATCTACGAATTAATTAGATATATATATATTTTTACTGAAGCACATGTACTGTTTCGTTTGCAGCCCGGTGAAATTGTTGGAAAGCTTCTTGGTGTAGACGGCGAGGAGCTCTATAGGAACCTGTGTAAACCCAAGATCAAGGTCGGCACTGAGTTCGTCACTCAAGGAAGGAATGTCGATCAGGTCAACTACAGCGTCGGTGCTATGTCAAAGGCTCTGTTCGACCGTACTTTCAAGTGGATTGTCAAGAAGTGTAACCTGACACTTGAGACTGGCCTGACTCGTTCCATGTTCATTGGCGTGCTCGACATCGCCGGCTTTGAAATCTTCGACGTAAGTATCAAAGCGCTTTAACACTAGCTGAATATGACGATCACTACTGTACTTCTTTTGACAGCTAAGACCTTTTATACTGTGATAAGATGAAGAAAACCCTAATTAAACTATTGTTCTCCCACTAGTTCAACGGTTTCGAGCAGATCTGTATCAACTTCTGTAACGAGAAGCTGCAACAGTTCTTCAACCACCACATGTTCGTACTAGAACAGGAGGAATATGCAAGAGAAGGTATTGTGTGGCAGTTCGTTGACTTCGGCATGGATCTGCAGGCTTGCATTGAGCTCTTTGAAAAGGTAATATTATCACCAGTATAAGTTTTACCATTCTATAACTATAGATTATGTGGCGCAGATTGTATACGATCTACTTAATATTTCATTCAATATCTTCAGAAAATGGGTATCCTCTCCATTCTTGAGGAAGAGTCTATGTTCCCCAAGGCTACTGACAAAACATTCGAGGAGAAGCTCAATATCAACCATCTTGGAAAGTCACCTTGCTTCATCAAGCCCAAGCCTCCAAAGGCCGGTCAGCCTGAGAACCACTTTGCCATTGTTCACTACGCTGGTACTGTGTCCTACAACCTGACTGGCTGGCTTGAGAAGAACAAGGATCCTCTCAACGACACCGTCGTCGACCAGCTCAAGAAGTCTTCCAATGCCCTGACGGTTGAGCTGTTCGCTGATCATCCTGGCCAATCTGGAGATGGAGGCGGCAAAGGAGGTAGGTTTGTGTAGTTAAATGATATATTGGAAGTAATTTCACAAGACACCCAAGTCAGTTTCATTGTTTTAGGGAAGATTAGTGATTTTATTAAATTTATTAATGGAACAATAAGTGAGAAACTGATTAGGAAAAGTTATAGTAAGTGTATATACATATACATACATACACACACACACACACACA
>NW_020870492.1:721608-724108 GCF_003789085.1 Penaeus vannamei | reverse complement strand
CGCGAAGGCCGAAAAAGCCAAGAATAATCTCTCTCGCGAGCTGGGAGAACTTGGCGAGCGACTGGATGAGGCCGGCGGTGCCACGGCGACTCAGATCGAGATCAACAAAAAGCGTGAGAGCGAACTCGCTAAGGTCCGGCGCGAGATCGAAGAAGCCAACCTCCAGCATGAGGCCGCCCTAGCTTCCCTGCGCAAGAAGCACAATGATGCCATTGCTGAGATGTCTGAGCAGATCGACTATCTCAACAAGATGAAGGCCAGGTAAGGAATAGTGAAGGAATAGGAAAGCAATATTTGGTCATAAGGATGAATGAATACAACAGTACAGTATGCCTTAGATCATGCTATTATCTGAATATTTTCCCTATAAACAGAGTTGAGAAAGATAAGGAGACAATGAAGCGTGATGCAGATGATGCAAGAGCTTCCATGGATTCCCTTAGTCGTGAAAAGGTAGAAGAGCAATGCTCCGTGATTTTCCACTTGTGGAATATGAACTGCATGCATATATATATATATATATATATATATATATATATATATATATATATATATATATATATATATATATATATATATATATATATATATATATATATATATATATATATATATAATATATATATATATATATATATAATCACACATACACATATATATATAGACACACACACACACACACACACACACACACACACACACACACACACACACACACACACACACACACACACACACACACACACACACACACACACACACACACACGGGTATGTACATAAGCGTGTTGATAAATATAGATGTACTGCTTTTCTTTCTGGTTTTGGTATTATTGTTATTTATCTGGCAATTCATTTTCGTCTTCCCCTTTTTATAGGATGCTGTAATTATATGTTGGCGCCGATGAGAAAGACGCAATGCTATTATTTTAACTTCCACTTTAATAATTGGAATCTTTGATTTATATCGTTACACAGACACTGCATTCTTTTTATATGCCCCGCATTCTAATTAAACCACTCAGACTGCTTCCGAGAAGACTACCAAGCAACTTCAACATCAGTTAAGTGAACTCCACGCTAAGCTCGACGAAGCCAACCGCACCTTGAGTGACTTTGACGCCACCAAGAAGAAGCTTGCCTGCGAGAATGCTGACCTGGTCCGCCAGCTGGAAGAGGCGGAGAACCAAGTCGGCCAGCTGTCCAGGCTGAAGCTGTCTCTCACCAACCAGCTGGATGACACAAGGAAGCTCGCTGATGAGGAGAGCAGGGTAAGTCGTGAAGAGAGAATGGGTAATGTTGAATGGTGATAGCGGTTATAGTCATGGAGAGACAATGATGATAATAATTAGAATAATTTTTTTGATAATAATGATGATAATAATAACTGATGATGGCGATGATATTACTAATGATAATGATTAATATATTCCATTACATAAAGTAAATATAATAATTATTATGATGATGTTAAAGAATAACGTGTATCCTAACGCATTTTATATAAACCATCAGGGACGTGCCACACTCTTGGGTAAGCTGCGCAACTTAGAGCACGATATTGACGTTCTTCGCGAGCAACTGGAAGAGGAGAGCGAGGCGAAGGCGGACGTTCAGCGAATGCTCTCCAAGGCTAACGCTGAGGCTCTCATGTGGCGCTCCAAGTACGAGTCTGAAGGTGTTGCCCGTGCAGAGGAACTTGAAGCTTCTCGCATGAAGCTCGCCGCTCGTCTCGAGGAAGCCGAAATGCAGATCGAATCGCTCAATGTTAGGAACTTGCATCTTGAGAAGACCAAGGTGCGTGCTTCCGCCGAATTAGAGGATCTCCAGGCTGCTGCTGAGCGTGCGCAGACCCTTGCTCTTGCCGCTGAGAAGAAACAGAAGAACTTCGATAAGATCCTCTCAGAATGGAAGATGAAGGTTGATGACCTTTCTGCTGAACTCGATGCCTCCCAGAAGGAATGCCGCAACTACTCCACCGAACACTTCCGTCTAAAGGCGGCCTACGAAGAGAACATCGAACAACTCGACAGCATCCGGCGTGAGAACAAGAACCTCAGTGATGAGATTAAAGACCTGATGGACCAGATTGGCGAAGGTGGGCGAGCTTATCATGAAGCTCAGAAGAACTGTAAACGACTGGAAGTCGAGAAGGAAGAGCTCCAAGCAGCTCTCGAGGAGGCTGAGGCAGCTCTGGAACAGGAGGAGAACAAGGTCCTCCGAACACAGCTCGAACTCAGCCAAGTCAGGCAAGAGATTGACAGACGTATTCAGGAGAAGGAAGAAGAATTTGAAAATACTCGGTAAGTATTGCAATACTGAATAGTGTTCTAATAGTAAATCCATTTATGTTTACTGCATAACAAATGTCATCAATGTAATATATCTAAAACATTATACATTATGTTTTCAGCAAGTGTCACCAGCGTGCAATTGATTCCATGCAAGCGTCTCTTGAGGTTGAAGCCAAGGGCAAGGCTGAGGCTCTTCGTATAAAGAAG
>NW_020870492.1:701608-711608 GCF_003789085.1 Penaeus vannamei | reverse complement strand
ATGCAGTTTGGGTTTTTCTACCATAGTATCAACATATTAGTGTTTTGGCATTCATTCATCGATGTCTTTGATATATTTTATATCTTATGTTTTCTTATGTATATATTCTTGTGATATAAGACTATGAATATATCAAACTATTTCCTGTTAATCAGACCTGAATTTAATTTCCAGGTGTTTCTAAACCACAGATCCGACGCTTCGACTTGACTGCATAACTCTTACACCCGAATCTCCAGCATGCCTGGTCACGTCGTGAAGAGCACGGGTCCCGACCCCGACCCCACTGAATACCTCTTCATTTCCGCCGAGCAAAAACGCATCGACCAGACGAAGCCTTACGATCCCAAGAAGTCCGTCTGGGCTCCCGACCAGGCGGAGGGATTCGTCGAAGCCCAACTCCAGGGCGCTAAGGGAGAGAAGCTGCTGACTGTAAAGCTTCCAAGTGGTGAGACAAAGGATTTTAAGAAGGAGCTCATCGGTCAGGTCAACCCTCCCAAGTACGAGAAGTGTGAGGATGTGTCCAACTTGACCTTCCTCAACGATGCCTCCGTCTTCTACGTCCTCAAATCCCGTTACCAGGCCAAGCTTATCTACACCTACTCCGGACTTTTCTGTATCGTCATCAACCCCTACAAGCGTTACCCCATCTACACCAACCGTGCCGTCAAGATCTACATGGGCAAGAGGCGTAATGAGGTGCCCCCTCATCTCTTCGCCATCTGCGACGGTGCCTACCAGAACATGATGCAAGGTATGTATAATGTGACCGCCAATAACTTTATAGGATAGGACTGATAATGTATTCTATAATAGTATTACATTGTAAAAGGATTCCCATATAACTTACTCTATGGATTTTCTCTTTTACAGACCGTCAGAACCAGTCTATGCTCATCACGTAAGTGTACATCTTTCCTCTTTGTCTTGACAAACGTGAAGTTAGAAATTTCAGGACGATATTTGTGTTTTATCGGATTTGAATATGCTTTACAGATATATCTAGCCATATTACATTTTAATCTTTGACGTGCAGTACCTTCTCTAAAATTAACTGTTTTCCTTTCACAGTGGTGAGTCTGGAGCTGGTAAGACTGAGAACACAAAGAAGGTGTTGTCCTACTTCGCTAACGTTGGTGCCTCCGACAAGAAAGAAAGCAAGCAGGTGGGTTGTTGAACAATGATTACTTATGTATGATGCATTTGACCGGAATATGTAGTAATCTGAAGGTGTTGGCCCATTTAAGCAAATATTCTTTTCAACGCCTTGCAGAACTTGGAGGACCAGATTATCCAGACCAATCCCATTCTTGAGGCCTATGGTAACGCCAAGACTACACGTAATGATAACTCATCTCGTTTCGTAAGTATATTTCTAAAATTCATTATCTAAATGCATTTCTCACGCTCTATAACACGGACAAAACAAACATAACGATAAAAGAGAAACCTATAATAAGCTCATATATCCTCTCTCTGCGTAGGGTAAGTTCATCCGCGTGCACTTCGGCCCCAATGGAAAGCTTTCCGGCGCTGACATCGAGGTCTACCTGCTGGAGAAGGCTCGTGTCATCTCCCAGTCCCCCGCCGAGCGAGGCTACCATATCTTCTATCAGCTGATGTGCGACCAGATTGACTACATGAAGAGTAAATATCCTTTCAATTATATATTCATTAATATAAAGAATTATACACATACACTTCTGACATGGTATCAGTCGCGAAATACGGAAACAACTAGCATTTTTGGACTTTCCTAAAAACTTCCTGGGTTACAGGAATATTACTTCCTTCATTTATCAAACCAGTCCTCAGTTTCAGGGATAACTGCAGACGCGACTCTAATAACCTAGTTCATTCGTCTTCTTTCCAGAGATATGTCTTTTGTCCGACGACATTTATGACTACGGCTTCGTGTCTCAGGGCAAAGTGACAGTCCCTTCAATCGACGACAAGGAAGACATGCAATTCACTCACGTAAGTTGAAGTGCAATCTGAAAATGGACATACCATGGTATTTGCATCGTATGTAAGACTTAAATTCTGTATCATGATGTTGATACCTTACTCTCTGTCTGTTTTAGGATGCATTTGACATCCTAAACTTTAGCAACGAGGAGAGGGATAACTGCTACAAGGTCACCGCATCTGTTATGCACTTTGGTAACTGCAAGTTCAAGCAGAGGGGTCGTGAGGAGCAGGCTGAACCCGAAGGCACTGAGGTATAACACGATTGTAGTACATCTTTTGTATTGAAGGATTTACACATGCTTACATATTTCAACTGGAATAATATCTGTATGAAGGAAGTTTTCTTTGCAAAGTTCAGATGCAACTTCATCACCTCACTGTTTCAGCACGGCGAGCTTGTGGCCAAACTGCTTGGAGTGGACGCTGAAGAACTCTACAGGAACCTGTGCAAACCCAAGATCAAGGTCGGCGCTGAGTTCGTCACTCAAGGAAGGAATGTCAATCAGGTCAACTACAGCGTTGGTGCCATGTCGAAGGCTCTGTTCGACCGTACTTTCAAGTGGCTTGTGAAAAAGTGTAACATGACACTCGAGACTGGCCAGACTCGTTCCATGTTCATCGGTGTCCTCGATATTGCCGGCTTCGAAATCTTTGATGTAAGCAACACAGAACATTTTCAGTTTGGTTTATCGCTTTTCCCCTTTTCCATTTCCCATCTTAATATGTATCTAAGAAAATGACCAGTTTTTCTTTCCTATTAGTTCAACGGCTTCGAGCAGATCTGCATTAACTTCTGCAACGAGAAGCTGCAACAGTTCTTCAACCACCATATGTTCGTACTGGAACAAGAAGAATACTCAAGGGAAGGCATTGTCTGGCAGTTCGTTGACTTCGGCATGGATCTACAAGCTTGCATTGAGCTTTTCGAGAAGGTAATCTATTTCAGTTCCAACATTAAAATGTATACTTGATAATACAGAATTGTAAAAACCAGCATATGCTTCTAGATCAACCCTTATTTACTATGTTTAATTGGCATCTTAGTTAACCCCAACTCCATTTAACAATTCAAATGTCTTCTCCAGAAAATGGGTCTTCTCTCCATTCTTGAGGAAGAATCTATGTTCCCCAAAGCCACTGACAAGACTTTCGAGGAGAAATTAAATATTAACCATCTTGGAAAGTCTCCTTGCTTCATCAAGCCCAAGCCTCCAAAGCCCGGCCAGCCTGAGAACCACTTTGCCATTGTTCACTACGCTGGCACTGTGTCCTACAACCTGACTGGCTGGCTTGAGAAGAACAAGGATCCTCTCAACGACACCGTCGTCGACCAGCTCAAGAAGTCTTCCAATGCCCTGACGGTTGAGCTGTTCGCTGATCATCCTGGCCAATCTGGAGATGGAGGCGGCAAAGGAGGTCGGTATTTGAAAACATAATTATTTGATTGTAATATGATGATACATCCTCTCATACCTTTTATGGTATAACAGTTTACTGTCTATTTTCTTTCATATTAGAAAGTGAAGATTCCTTTTATATCAGTATTGTTGCTACCATTATTATCGCCATTCCCAATGCGTTTTTCCCTTTATTCCTCAAACAGGAAAAGGTGGTAAGCAGCAGACTGGCTTCAAGACTGTATCTTCTGGGTACAGGGTATGTTTCATTATTTTTTTTTGTTTTGTTTTGTTTAAATAAAAAAGATAATACATGTAATGTAAATAGTAAATATTTTGCGACAGTATGGAATATGATGGTTTTGTCGAAAATCATGCAGTTTGTAAAAAAAGAAGAAGAAAAAACGTTTCCCATGTTTTATCCTCAGGACCAGCTGAACAACCTAATGAGAACCTTAAACGCCACACATCCTCACTTCATCCGTTGTATTGTGCCCAATGAGTTCAAGAAACCCGGTAAGTCAAGAAGGAAGTTCACTATTCGATGAAACAGATTAAGAAGATACATGTTTTCCGAATGCCATGTGAAGGGTCACGTTCTCGCACTATAATATTTTCCCCGGCATTTAGGAGTCGTGGAGGCTAGTCTCATCATGCACCAGCTGACTTGCAACGGTGTACTTGAGGGCATCCGCATATGCAGAAAGGGCTTCCCTAACAGGATGCCTTACCCGGACTTCAAGCTCCGGTAAGTTCAATTATCTATAGGTAGTTAATTAAGGAGGGAAGGAGAACTCACTCGTAAAAAGGGTGGGATACAATAACAATAACATGCTTTCCTTCATTACGCATTGTTATTATATACAGTATCAATATAATACAGCACGGAAAGACACACACATATATCTTCATGTGTGTGTGTGTGTGTGTGTTCGCATTTGCATATGTATGTGTATCTATGTATGTTATGTATATATATATATATATATATATATATATATATATATATATATATATAATATATTTATATATATGGGAAAACATACATACCCAAACACGTGTGTGTGTGTGTAGGCTTTAACGTGTGCATGTCTGCATGTATATATGTATATACGTATATATATATATATATATATATATATATATATATATATATATATATATATTATATATATATAATATATGTATATATATGTATACATATATGTACACACACACACACACATCATATATATATATATATATATATATATATATATATATATATATATATATATATATATATATATATATATATATATATATATATATATATATATATATATATATATATATATGTGTGTGTGTGTGTGTGTGTGTGTGTGTGTGTGTGTGTGTGTGTGTGTGGTGTGTGATATACATGTATCTACAACACACACACACACACACACACACACACACACACACACACACACACACACACACACACACACACACACACACACATATATATATATATTATATATATACATATAAATGTAATATATATGTACATATATGTATATATATATAATTATGTATTGTATGTATATTATATATATATATATATATATATATATATATATATATATATATATATATATATATATATATTAATATGTGTGTAAAATATATATATGTATATATATGTAATGTGTGAGTGTGATATATATATATATATATATATATATATATATATATATATGTATATATATATATATATAATATATATATATATATATAGTATATATATATATATATGTATATATGTATATATATATATATATATATATATAATATGTATATATAGTATATATATATGTATAATACGCATTGTGTGTGCGTGTTTGAGTGTGTGAGTGTGCGGTGAGTGTGCGTGCGCGTGTGCGTGTGTATGTGTGTGCGTGTCCACACATTTACATATAAATAAATTGTTGTATATGAATATAGTATATGGACACACTCACACAAACATACATACATATACATGCATACATATATACATATATATATATATATATATATATATATATATATATACACACACACATATATATATATACATATATGTGTGTGTATACACACATTTTACTCACAGGCAACCCCTATTCCCTCAGCTACAACATCCTGGCCGCCAAGGAGATGCTCGAGGCGAAGGACGACAAGAAAGCGGCCAAGGCGTGCTTCGACAAAGTCGGACTCGACGCCGAGTTGTACCGCACAGGAAACACCAAGGTCAGTAGAGATGGCATTTTCAAATTGTAAAACGTTTTTCACTTCTTTAAAATGGATTTCCTTCATGCGAATTTTAAAAGTTCTGCTATATAGTCTTGCTTGTGCTAATGTGGTTTTGGAGATTGTACTAAGGTGTTTTGGATAAAACCGCCAAAGTTTGAATCAATAGTAATTGGCATCGCGTGTCTTTCTACCACAGGTGTTCTTCCGCGCCGGTGTCCTAGGAACCCTCGAGGAAATTCGTGACGACCGTGTAATGAAGCTTTTGAGCTGGTTCCAAGCTTGGATCCGCGGCTACGCCAGCCGAAAGCAATATGCCAAAATGCAGAAGCAGAGAACCGCTCTTCTCATCGTCCAGCGCAACATCAGGAAGTACCAGAAGATGCGCTCCTGGCTCTGGTACGAGATGTGGATGAAGATGAAGCCCAAGCTCAATGTCACACGCGCCGAGGATGAACTCATCAGGCTGGAAGAGCTCGCCGAGAAAGCTGAGGCCGAGTTTGAGAAAGAGATTAAGATGCGAGAGCAGCTTGAGATCAAGAATGCTGCTCTTCTCGAGGAGAGAGCTGAGATTATGATGGCGCTCGATTCGTCCAAGGGCGGCATGTCTGAATACATGGAGAAGCAGGCAAAGCTATTGGCACAGAAGGCCGAGCTTGAGGCACAGCTTAATGTAAGTACAGGTATTCGATAGCAGGAAATATGCTGATATTCTAAGAAGTTGTATATGAAAATCACACACAGTAGGACCATGTCAGTCTGAATGACTATTTTTTTTTTTTAACCTTCAGGAAACAGTGGAACGACTCGAAAAGGAAGAGGAAGCAACCGGTCAGCTCGTAAATGGCAGGAAGAAGTGCCAACAAGAGGTTGAAAATCTGAAGAAGGACCTTGAGGACCTTGAACTTGCCATCCAGAAGGGGGAACAGGACAAAGCCACCAAGGACCAGCAGATTCAAAACCTCAAAGACGAGATTGCCCACCAGGAAGAACTTATCACCAAGGTTAATAAAGAGAAGAAACACCTTCAAGCTTGTAACCAGAAAACTGCAGAAGATCTGCAAGGTATTGAAGATAAATGTAATCATCTCGGCAAGGTAAAGTCGAAATTGGAATCTAATCTCGATGAGCTCGAAGATTCTCTCGAACGGGAGAAGAAGCTTCGCAATGAGGTCGAGAAGACCAAGAGGAAGGTTGAGGGTGACCTCAAGCTGACTCAAGAGGCTGTTGCTGATCTAGAACGCAACCTGAAGGAAATTGAAGCAACCGTTGACCGCAAGAATAAGGAGATAACTGCAATTTCTTGCAAAATTGAGGACGAACAGGCTCTTGTGTGCAGAGATCAAAGGCAAGTGAAGGAACTTCAAGCTCGTCTTGAGGAACTCGAGGAGGAAGTTGAGCACGAGCGCCAGGTCCGTAGCAAGGCCGAAAAAGCTAAGAATCTCCTTTCACGTGAACTTGAAGAACTTACTGACCGACTGGACGAGGCTGGCGGCGCCACTGCTGCTCAGATCGAGATCAACAAGAAACGAGAGAGCGAACTAGTTAAAGTGCGCCGAGATCTCGAGGAATCCAGCCTTCAGCATGAAGCTTCTCTTGCTTCTCTTCGCAAGAAGCACAACGATGCTGTAACAGAAATGTCGGAGCAAATTGATTATCTTAATAAAATGAAGGCCAGGTAAATATTTGGATCAGCATTGTATGTCAAGGTACACATTGTTTAGACAGTATATATATGGATATATAGATTAATGAATATATTTAAATTCATAGTGATGCATTCTAATATTTTGCTATCGGATTCATGATCTTTCTACTTTTTCTTATGAACTTAGGGCTGAAAAAGACAAAGAGGCTATGAAGCGAGATGCTGATGACGCAAGGGCTTCATTGGACGCACTTACTCGCGACAAGGTATCTATTTACTGATGTTTTTTTTTCTGCTCTCTCTGTCTCATCACAAATGGATGCACTCGAATATAAGCAAGCATAAATATTCATATGTGTGCTTGCGATGAACAATGATAAACTATCAAATATAAGAATTATCCATATTAATCTCTCGCTGGAATTAAACTGTATAATTTATTTTTCTTTTAGACTGCTGCCGAGAAGACCACTAAGCAGCTCCATCTCCAGCATAGTGACCTTAACGCGAAACTTGATGAGGTCAATCGCACTCTGAATGATTTTGATGCCGCAAAGAAAAAGCTTTCCTGCGAAAATGCCGATCTTGTTCGTCAGATGGAAGAGGCTGAGAATCAAGTTGGCCAGCTGTCAAGGCTCAAACTTTCTCTTACGAACCAGCTGGACGACACCAGGAAACTTGCAGACGAGGAAAGCAGGGTAAGCTATAGAGATTTACGCGTTTCCATATAAATGATATGATGAAATATGTAAATATGCATACATGCATAAGGATCAGTAATTATTATAGGTTACTCTGTAATCATAAGTTTCTGCAAGGTAAAGAAATTGAGATGTACTTATACATCAACAGGCTAAGGCTACTCTCCTAGGAAAGTTCAGAAACCTGGAGCACGATATCGACACTCTTCGCGACCAATTGGAAGAGGAAAGTGAAGCCAAGGGAGACGTTCTCCGCATGCTGTCCAAGGCTAACGCTGAGGCTCTCATGTGGCGCTCCAAGTACGAGTCTGAGGGCGTTGCCCGTGCAGAGGAACTCGAGGCTGCTCGTATGAAGCTCGCCGCTCGTCTTGAGGAAGCTGAAATGCAGATCGAGTCCCTCAATGTTAGGAACTTGCATCTTGAGAAGACCAAGATGCGTGCCGCTGCTGAGCTAGAAGAACTTCAAGTTGCTGCTGAACGTGCAAATACCCTTGCTCTTGCTGCTGAAAAGAGACAGAAGAACTTCGATAAGATCATCTCTGAGTGGAAGATGAAGGTTGATGACCTTTCTGCTGAACTCGATGCCTCCCAGAAGGAATGCCGCAACTACTCCACCGAACACTTCCGTCTAAAGGCGGCCTACGAAGAGAACATCGAACAACTCGACAGCATCCGCCGAGAAAATAAGAGCCTTAATGATGAAAGTAAAGACTTGATGGACCAGATTGGTGAAGGCGGTCGAGCCTACCACGAAGCTCAGAAGAATTGCAGGCGTTTAGAACTCGAAAAGGAAGAGCTACAGGCTGCTCTTGAGGAGGCTGAAGCGGCTCTTGAACAAGAAGAGAACAAGGTTCTTCGAACACACCTTGAGCTTGGGCAGGTTAGACAAGAAATTGACAGACGCATTCAAGAAAAGGAAGAAGAATTTGACAATACTCGGTGAGTAGTTTGTTATGAGCCGTTTACTCTATAAATTCTGTAATCAGTTTCTGAATTTACCATTGATTTTTTCTCTAAACTATTTTAATTAAAGTAAGTGGTATTGGTGATTAAAATTTAGTTGTATAAATAACTTATTTCAACTTGTTTCTTACAGTAAATGTCACCAGAGAGCCATCGATTCTATGCAAGCGTCCCTTGAAGTTGAATCCAAGGGCAAGGCTGAGGCTCTTCGCTTGAAGAAGAAGCTCGAATCCGACATCAATGAACTTGAGATTGCCCTTGACCACGCCAATAAGGCCAACTCTGACCTTCACAAACACTATAAAAAGGTTCAGGATGAGATCAAGGACATGGATGCCCGTGTCAAGGAAGAGCAGCGACTCGCCTCCGAGTATCGAGAACAGTATGGCATTGCTGAACGCCGCGCCAACGCCCTTCATGGAGAGCTGGAAGAATCCCGAACCCTGTTGGAACAATCCGACCGCGGTCGGCGCCAGGCTGAGGTAGAACTCAACGACGCACGTGAACAAATCAACAGTATCACTGGCGAAAATACAGCTCTTTCTGCCTCCAAGAGGAAACTTGAAGGCGAAATGCAGACCCTACAGGTAAGATCTGCCTTGATAACTATTAGGAGTGAGCTTGATACATTCTCTATCTAGCTACAACTTTGTAGATGGCAGTTTGATAATAATTTTCTTTCTTTCAGGCCGACCTTGAAGAAATGCTCAGCGAAGCAAAGAATTCTGAGGAGAAGGCGAAGAAGGCCATGTTAGATGCTGCTCGTTTGGCCGATGAGCTCCGCTCTGAGCAGGAGCACGCTTTGGCCCAGGAGAAGATGCGTAAGGGCTTGGAAGTTACCGTCAAGGACCTCCAGACCCGTCTTGAGGAAACCGAAACTACTGTTATGAGGACAGGTAAAAGGGCAGTCAGCAACATGGAAGGTCGCATTCGCGAACTCGAGGCTTCTCTGGACGATGAGACTCGCCGCCATGCAGACTCTCAGAAGAACCTGAGGAAGTGCGAGAGGCGCATCAAGGAGCTGGCCTTCCAGGCTGACGAGGACAAGAAGAACCACGACAGGATGC
>NW_020870492.1:638078-645578 GCF_003789085.1 Penaeus vannamei | reverse complement strand
CCATCATTATAATTTCTCTTTATATTATGATTACTATCGTTTTGTTGATATTTTATTATCACTGCTATTATAATTATTATTGTTATCAGGATCTTCATTATTATCATTATATAATAATAATAATTATTTATTATTATTGTTTTTGCTGTTATTATTATTATTATTATTATCATCATCATTATTATTATTATTATCATTATTACCATTGTTATTATTTTTATCATTATTATTATTATTATTATTATTATCATTACTACTGTCATCATTATTATAATTCATATTTCTGTTATGAATACTCGCATTAATGTTACTACTTTACTATCACTGTCATTATCATTATTATTATCACCATTATCAACTTTGCTGTTATCATCATTATTATGGTTATGATCATCATTGTTATTATCATCATTATCATTGCTACCATCATCATTATAATTTCTATTTCTGCAATGATTACTATTATTATTATTACTATTTTATTATCACTGCTATTATCATTATTACTATTTCTATTACTACTACTACTACAACGCTACTGCTACTATTGCTTATTGTTATTATTAGTACTAGTATCATTATTATCATTATCATTATTGTTATTATCATTATCATAATTATCATTGTCATTATTATTAATGTAATTATTATGATGATGATGATGATGATATTATTATATTATTATTATTATTATTATTATATTATTATTATTATTATTTATTATTATTATTATTATTATTTATTATTATATTATTATTATTATTATTATTATTATTATTATTATTATTATTATTATTATTATTATTATTATTGTTATTATTATTAATATTGTCATTATTATTATTATTATTACTATTATTATTATTATTATTATTATTATTATTATTATTATTATTATTATTATTATTATTTTATTATTATTTATTATTATTATTATTATTATTATATCATTATCATTATTGACATTATAGTTATTATCATTATTATCATTATTATTTATGTTAGCATTATTACTATTATTATTGTTTTTATTATTATTATTACTATTATCATCGGTTTTTTTCTTACTATTATTACTTTCATTTTTACTATTATCATTATTATTATCATCATAATTTTTATTATTATAATCATTATGATTATCATCATTATTATTATTATCACTATTATTATCATTTTGGTAATTAACATTGTTATTACTGTTACTATTATTATAATTGTCATTATTATTATTATTGCTATTGTTATTGTCATTATTATTATCATTATTATTATTTTATCGTTATCATTATCATTATTACTATCATCATTGTAGTAGATATGAGTATCCTTGTTTTGTTACTATTATCACTATCATTATTATCAATAATTATCATTATTATTAGTATAACTAATGCCATCATTATTACTATTGTCATCATTATTATAATTATCATTATTTTTTATTATCATCATCATCATTATTTATCATTA
This sequence comes from Penaeus vannamei, assembly GCF_003789085.1. Lineage (NCBI taxonomy): Eukaryota > Metazoa > Arthropoda > Malacostraca > Decapoda > Penaeidae > Penaeus > Penaeus vannamei. The sequence goes on along the minus strand of NW_020870492.1, from coordinate 644,105 downwards.
TCATTATTACTGTTGTTATTAACCTCATCACTGTAAATATCATCATTGTTGTTATCATTATCATTATTATTATTATCATTATCATTATTATTATCATTATTATTATTATCATTATTATTATCATTACTGTTATTATTATTATTATCATTTTATCATTATCATCATTATCATTCATATTGTTATCATTTTTGCCATGGGTATTATTATTATTATCATTATTATTATGATTATGATTATTATTACTACCATAATTATTATAATTGCTATTATCATAATGCGTATTATTATTACCATTATGATTATGATAATAACTGTTATAATTATTGTTATCATCATCATCATTATTGTTATTATTATTATTATTATTACTACTATTATCATTATTATCATCATTATTATTATTATAATTATCATCATTGCTATTACCATTATCATCATTATTATTATCATTATTACTATTATCATTATCATTATTAACATTATCATTGTTATTGTAATCATTGTAATTTTCATTATCATTATCGTCGTTATCATCATCATTATTAACATCATTATTATTGCTGTTTCTATAAGTTCTGTTAATCAGTGGATTGATATTTAAAAAAATATATTCCCTCATTTGCCGCATGCTTTTGATTGTGTTTTTTAATAATTCAGTAAGTAATTAGAACAGAAAATAATAAAAAAGATAACGTTGATTATGATTACGAAGAAAGGTGATCAGAATAATGGAAAGGATGATAATCATGAAATGTTTGCAGGTTGAGAGACAGGAAAGTGTATCAGATCTAACACTTTTTTTCAATCAGATTTCAATGTATATAGATTGGTGCCAAATGTTATATAATGCACATCAAAGGAGGGCTCTCTGAGGCACTCGGTCAAGTGAGCATGTCTTTTAATTTGGTTCTGTCTGTAGCCTTAAGAAAAAAGTCTATTAAAGTTTCTCTTTCTTCCTCTCTCTCTGCCTGTTAATCTTTCTTTCCTTTTGTCTCTGTCTGTCCGTTTGTCTCTCTCTCTCTCTCTCAAGTCTCTCATTCTCTCTCTCTCTCTCTCTCTCTCTCTCTCTCTCTCTCTCTCTCTCTCTCTTCTCTCTCTCTCTCTCTCTCTCTCTCTATCTCTCTCTTTCCTCTCTCTCTCTCTCTCTCTCTCTCTCTCTCTCTCTCTCTCTCTCTCTCTCTCTCTCTCTATCTCTCTCTCTCTCTTTCTCTATCTCTCTCTCTTTCTCTCTCTCTCTCTCTCTCTCTCTCTCTCTCTCTCTCTCTCTCTCTCTCTCTCTCTCTTCTCTCTCTCTCTCTCTCTCTCTCTCTCTCTCTCTCTCCCTCTCCCTCCCTCCCTTACCCCTCTCCCCTTTTCACTCAACAAACTAAAAATAAGCCTATTGTAATGGCTATGTAAATTGAGCTCCTTGGCAGAATAAAGTAGGTTTTTTTCATTTTAGATATTATATTTGCAGCAATTTCTTCTTTGATAGGAATATGTATTAGTTCTCTCGCTAAAACAACACACACCCACACACACAGAAACACACACATTCTCTCTCTCTCCTCTCTTCATCTCTCTCCTCTCTCTCTCTCTCTCTCTCGTCTCCATCCAACACGACAACTACTTCACCTCCACTCATAGAAACATCTCCACACAACACACAACTCACACACGCCACATCTTTGTTCACTCTCTCTCTTATCTCTATCTCATCTCTCTTTCTCTCTTCCTCCACACACACACTCACACACACACACACACATCACCACACTAACACATATCACACACCAACACACATACACACACACACACACATAACACACACACACACACACACTCCACACCCACAACACCAACTACGAACTACGGCCACTCACACACAGAACATCACACACACACATCAGAGAAACACACACACACACACCACACACACCTCCAAACGTTACTATAGAAAACGTCATAAACATTAGGCACGAGATTGTTTATCAAAGGTCTAGAATATAATCTTCGGTTGCTTCGGAACTCACATAACACAATGAGAACAATCTAGAAGTAAATATAAAAGCGGGATTAGGTGGCTTGGTGAATGCTACCGTCTGATCTGTGTGGCCAACACTGCCTAGCGGTGTTATCTTACAGCCTCGTTAGATGACGCAGGCATGCCACTCGTGTCTACGCGAATGTATTAACACTAGCATAAAGTGAAGTGATGACCAACAGTGATCGCAGAAGCTTAGAGGCTTACATGCAGTGACGTTCTCGTATCACCCACAGGGGCGAGAGTTGGACTATCACTGCTTACGTGCAGGGCAGTCTGCATCTCTTTTTGCGTCTTCATGTCTTTCTCTCTCTCTCACTGCATAGTCGTCTTCCCTTTAAGTTTTATCACGTGCGTTCGTACATTCAGGTAGCTACGAGTTTTATTGATTATTTCTGCAGCGATGATCCTAACTCAATTCCCAGCTTCGCTAATAACTATGAAATGTTTCTGGTGGCGGCTTTAATTAACTTATTTTTTATCTCTCTATGCCTACGTTTTGATAAAAGGTTATTTTTCTGAGGAACGGAAATGGAAAGGTTGACTTTGTAGAAACAAAGGAAAGACAGATATGGTCACGAGAGCAGAGATACAAAGACAGACAGCACAGACAAACATAGGGATGACTGACCAGCCGGCGTTGTTTTTTTGTTCTGTTTAAGAGTAGGCTTTATGTACAAAATTGCCAACATATTCTGGTACAATTTCGGAGAGCTTCAACTTATAATCGTGTCTGTACAGCATCACCCCTCAATTACCTTAGAGAATTATCCTATCCCCGTTATGCTCTTAATTCGATCTATGGTTCTTTTCCAGAGCGCTAGTAGGATTGCGGAGTGGAATATGGGGGAGGTATAAAATGTCCTTTGAGCTTATAAATACGCTCTGTCAACAGTTTTTTCTCGCATGTTCATCCTATGGGATTCTGAGAATTTGGACACAGGCGGAGAGAGTATATGGACTTTAATATTAGAATATTTATATTGATCTGTATATATATTTTTTGTTGGTCTCTTTTTAAGCTTGGTATATCATTCACACAGACTGTGTATGCACAGCAAAATAGGTCTATATCGATTACTGAAACTTTGTTGATGCTTGAAGAATCATCACTTCCCCATGATTACTTTAAATTCTTGCTAATATTTACATTGCTCCTTATTATTTCTTCTGTCACACATTATACTCCTCAATGTTTATATCACGGGTTCGGGCATTTTTCACTAAAGAGTATTTAATGTCTGTGGACTAATCATTATAAGGCCTCTTCGTTATCATCATCAGGCATTATGTATTAGTACACAGTTATGAATCGTTAAGAGTAGTATTAAAGTAGATGACAGTCTGATATGGTAGTGATGTCGTGGATGATAGATGTTGTTACGTGGTGTAGAGTGTGTTATTGTAGTGTTAGTGTGTTTTCCCTCAGCTATGTCGTAAGTATGTAGCTATTTACTCTATTAATTTTTATCATACAACTAGCATTGGTCTCAAAAAATATCTCAAAATATAGTCGTATTATTAATTTTAATTACATATTTTTCGTACCCTCGGATTTCGACGTTTTTTATTTACATATGTTTCCTATGATGTCTCGCGTCCATTCATCGGAGAATTCTTTCATAGAATTCTCGTTCGCTAATATGAATATTTCCCTCATTCACTATATACTATATAAAATTTAACGAAGGTAAGTCATGATTCCCTAAGGGCATTCATGTTAACGGGTATATACTCCTACTTCATACCTAAACCTTCCGCTTGCCCTCTCATTCATTCACTTCTCCATTCTTTAATACTCTCTCCCCTTAAGCCTAATTATTAACCTCAGTTACTCTCTTCACTGCTTATGATAGTCTCTCTGTTGTTCACTCTCGTCTTCGCCCTTCGTTATGTCGTTTATCGTCACGCTTTTCGGTTTATTTTTCACACTATCAGTTTTTGTTTTTCACTCTATATTCCTTCCTCGCTCACTTCGCACCCTTCCCGCCCATCACACTTGTCACCCTCACATCTGCGTCTTCAACTTTCACTCTTTGGCCCCTCACCTTTCTCCTCTATTTTCACCTTGTGAGCAAAACACCTAACTCTTCCTCTTATTTCATTTTCAAATTTCGACACTCACTTGACCTAACCTCCTCCTCCCGTCACCTTCCTCCCTTTCCTTTCCCTTTCCATAAATCACCCATCTCCTTTAACTTGTTCAATCTTCACTTCTCGCCCACACAGACGCCCACATTCTCTTCCCCCCGTTACCAACCCCTCCCTTCACCTTTTCCCCCACACATCCTCCATCCTTGCTCCTACGTCCCTTCTTCATCTCCCCATCCCACACTCCTACTCCACCCCAACCACTGCTAACACCACCACCACACAACCCCAACTATAACTTATATATATATACTAATCACTTATACCTCTACATTCTTCCTATAAGCTCTCTTCCTCATATCAGCTACTCATTATCATCTACCTTGCCTTACACCTTAACCCTACTCTTATCATACTTCTACCACCTAATATACACACCTACGTCGTCTAGTTGTGTTAGCCTGTTGTCCAGATGTGTGGTGTGTGGCTCGCGTGTCACGACAACCACTTCAATTAGTAAGCTTCCACCAATTCAGATCTTTTCTTAACAGATCTCTCTCATGTATTAGTATCCAAACACATTTCTCTTACATTATAAACATTCTCCCTGATCTCATATGTGCCTTTCTCGCGCTTCGATACTTTTCTCAATCTCTTACTTATTTTAACATCCCTACCTCATTTCCCTTGCTAATATGTAAGTACCAAAAAAAGTGTTATACCAAGTATATATATAATAATATATATATTATAATATATACCATATTATTACTATATGTATATAAATAGAACATCTGGCTAAGCTGGTACGATGAGCCGATTGCACTTATTTGGGGTGACTCTTTAGCATCACAGTCATCTCACGCTTAGTTGGGCTCGGGTGGATTTCCATGATGTAGAGATTTCCATAGATATACTTGGCAACCTCCGGAGATGGTAAGTTCTGGCGTATACGTTGTATTGTATATTTCAGACGATAGTTATAATGGACGTAGAAGACGTTAAGCGGCGAACGAGTCACAGGGATATATCTCGCACAAGACGTGTTCAGTCTATCCACTCCTTGACTGTATATTACGTTCGGAAGACAGCCTTGTTTATGTGCGCTAGATATACGGTGGGCCGGGGAGGAGGTGGCACGAGTGTTCTGGAGGTCTTCGTGCATGATGAGGATGAGTTTCTTACGTTACACTAGTATAAGTTGTTTACATGTTGTGATGGTTCGGGGAGATGCGTTCGTGAGGGCATATATAGAGGAGATCGTGGGAGAGAGATGATAGATAGCGAGCACAGGTAGCTAGGAACAACGTGGGCGAGACAGTGCTAGTGGATAAGCGCTCATGGCGTTGGTGGGGATCGAATTGACCTCTCGAGCTCCAGCATCAAGGATGCAGCATTTTAGATGATGGTGAAAACTGGTTGAACTAGATTTTCTCCTCCTCCTCTGTCTCTGTAAGGAATTCTCTCAGAAGTGACAGAGAGGTCTTTCCTTTATATTCCTTTCAGAAAAAAAAATATAGCTACTCACTCTTATCACTCACTCTCAAATGCTCTTTGTTATGAAATTACTCACAGTACGGGTTTGTGTTGCAAGAGAGCTTACATAATCCCAAACTAGATTGTCCGGTTGCAGCAGCAGCATTATGTGATCAGTGGGACATCTGACTCACGTGCAGGATCGAAGACTAATGCATTTGCTACTGAAAGCGGCAGGTCAGGTTTTTTCACCATTTTTTTTTCTTTTTTCTTTTATTTACTTGAATTTACTATTTAATGTGTTTGTTTAACTCTGGCGTAGACCGAATTTCATATTTTTACGACGTGGTGACGTCCTATTTTCGTTGTATAAAAAAAAAAAAAAACGTTCAGCAATCTGTTCTAGGCCACGTCAACATCAAATGTCAGATTATTTA
>NW_020870492.1:623078-635578 GCF_003789085.1 Penaeus vannamei | reverse complement strand
TCTAATAATGATAATGATTACAATAATAATAAAAACTGTTCACACTTTCATTTTGTTTTATTGTTTTTTTTGCCTCAATAAAGAAATCACGAATGTAAATAAGCTACTTTAATCAAGGGAACGGATTATCTTCAATAAACACCACGTTTCATCTCTTTACTTTGAAGCTTATAGTTGCGCAGTTTTATGCCAAACTCCAGATTACATTGATTCTTTTTCATCCGCCTTTTCACTGTGGTCAGAACGCTTTACATTTTCTTTTTTTTTTTTACCTACGCTATCAATCTTTCCATCTCCCTTTTTCTCTCCTTCTATCTATTTCCTTCAGCAAGTGATCACTAGGTTCTCTTACCCGCTTTCTTATTTCCTCTCTTTACCAACTGGCCAAACCATCTCAACTTTTTTATCCTTTTATTTCTCCACTCCAATTATGCTCGCTTTCCCCCTCCCACACTTTTAAATGCTCTCGCTATAGATCCATTGATCTGCTCAACTTTTTTCCCAGCTCTGTTCTTCCAAGCTTCTTATCTGCGTCTGCTCTGCGGATTACCGGTCTCTTAATGTTCTCCTTCAGCCTCTTTGACATTTTTTTTTTTTATCACAGACCACTCAGGCTAATTGTCTTTACTTTCTATTCTCTGACCTTTTTTTTCTCTCTCCTCGATCTCTACTTCATCTCCCCAGCGTTGAGCCCATGTATGCAGACTTCCCACTTGGTTCTTTCTCTCTCTCTCTCTCTCTCTCTCTTCATTCATGATTTGCTCACGCTCTTGCTTGTTACTTGTCATTACATTTAACTTTTTTGCATTCACTTTCAATCTGTCCGTCAGGGTTCGACTCTCGTTTGGACTTCCTCCAGTCTGCTATGGTCACTAGATCATCAACAACCATAACTCTCTACTTTTATCTTCGTGTAATCTCTGATGTCAGCACACCCATCGTAACAATAAATAAAAAAGGAGTTGAGGACTGACCCCTCCTGTAACTCTACTTCTAGCCAAAAATCCACTGTCTCTCCATACTTTGTTCTGACCACTGTACGTGCCCGTGTGTACATCACCATTACACCTCCTCAAACATCATATTATGGGACTTTGCCGTATGCTTTTCCGGACCTATAAAAAGCAGTGCATCTTCTTGTTTCGCTCCAAGACATTTCTTGCAGTTCCAGGAAGATACATTGCCCTTTCCTTTCCTTTAAAAACAAATGCATATCAATGGCTACTTTTCATAGCTTTTCATTTTCCAACATTTCCAGCATGAGCTTCATACATCTGCAGTGTTCACATTTCAAGATATCTAGCATTTTAATATGTAGGTACAAATGTACTTCTGATCCCATTCCTCTGGGATCCTCTCTTCCTTTTATATCTTGTTTCTACCCCTCCCTCTTCTCTTTGTATCTTTTGCACCATCTTTGAACATTGCCAACTTCACCCAAACATTCCTCTTTCATTTTCTGTATTTGAAAGTAAACTAAAATATTCTCCCCATCCTTCTTTTTCTGTCTTCCGTTTCTTCCATTACCTTTCCATTCCCATTCCTTATCTGAGCTACATCTCCCGCATCTATTTAACATTTTCTGATGCCTTTCCTCAGCAACTTTATATATTTTTTCCCCCTCTATAATGTCTAGTGCGTCCTGGTATCTAGTGGAGTCTTTCAAATTTCCTGTTGCGGCTGCCATCTCGCCTGTTAACTCTCACGTATCATATTTCATTTTCCTCATTCCTGCTTGCTTTCCATTTCTAAAAGGCACACTTGTACCTTCTTATTATAATCCATTTCCTAGAAGAACATTTTCTATGCAATATGTTTTCCTTTTCTTAAAGGCATACTTCTTTTTTCTGAAAGACTTTTCCATTTTTGAAAGCCACGATTCTTTCTCTAAAATTATTCTTGTATTTCGTTTCTCCACCTCCGTTTTTTTTTTTTTTTTTTTTTTTTTTTTTGTAATCGTTTTCCAACTTCTGCTTGACTCACCACCTCCTCTGTCACTGCAATTATTGTCTCCTTCAATTTTCTCTATCCTTCCTCTTCTCCCTCTATTCGTCCTGCTCTCCTTGCTTTCTCTTTATAATCTCTCGCTTTTCCTCCTTCATGTTCCTCCTGTTTTTCTTTTTTGTTTTTTTCCCTCTCTCCACATAATCTCTATGCTAATTAACACAAGCTTCCCCTAGTGTATCGTTACAGTTGACAGCATTTTCTTTCCTTCTGTCTTATCAACATATAGTCTTTGTAGCTCTTGGTTTCTCTCCCTTTATACTATAATTAAATGTACATCTAAACTTTGCATCATTCACAGCCCCGGGCATCTACAAGATATCACAAATTTGTTCATCATATTGTGAAATCTTGAAGGTCATATACCAAAATTCTGTATCACCCCCCCCCAAAAAAAAAAGTAAAAAAATGAACATTAGAAGCAGCTATCAGTCAACCATGGCCTTTCCTAATTATGTCACAGGGGCTAAACTCGCCTGCGATTACGAGACAGGTTTTAAGTGTCGCACGTTGTTGCGCCACACCCCTTTGGTCGCCGGAGGAGACCTTGGCTGTGAACCTGGGGTGAATATAAGTATATGTATGTAATATAGTATATATATGTGTGTGTATATATATGTGTATGTATATATATATATATATATATATATATATATATATTAAGATTATATATATTTTTTATATATGTACAATATAAAGATATATATTTATATATATATACACACACACACATATGTGTGTTTGTGTGCATATATCCACATATTTAGAGCATATATATTTATACACACAATCAATAAAACAAATAAACAAACACAAGTCATAAACAGCAGGAAAAGGCAAAGCGAGTTCTACAACGAACTCTTATTCACCTCCACCCATGCACGCAATATAAGAGCAGATAGAATTTAGCTATGTTTTTCAACCGTGTACCAGTGAACACCACAAAATATAATAAGCCACTGCGGGTAGCGTCTGCAGACTATAAAAAGGCGGGTCTACACACAACACACGATCAGGGAACGTATATCAACAAGAAGGCTGAAAAACTGGGTGAATTATAGGTTTCTGGAAGTAAGACTGGGAGATACACTAACTCCAAAACTCTTCACAGCTGATGGTAAGCGAATCAATAAAGGGATGAGATATCGACAGGGTCTAGACCAAATGATAACGTTGAATAAGCAAAGAATAATAGAGAGAGAGAGAGAGAGAGAGAGAGAGAGAGAGAGAGAGAGAGGAGAGAGAGAGAGAGAGAGAGAGAGAGAGAGAGAGAGAGAGAGAGAGAGAGAGAGAGAGAGAGAAGAGAGAGAGAGAGAGAGAGAGAGAGAGAGAGAGAGAGGAGAGAGAGAGAGATAGATAGATAGATAGAGAGAGAGAGAGAGAGAGAGAGAGAGAGAAGAGAGAGAGAGAGAGAGATAGAGAGAGAGAGAGAGAGATAACACAAGTAATGTTTAACGATTAGGAAAAATAATATGATCAAGACCGGAGACAAGGTTCTAGAGGAAGTCATTGAACACCACAAGAAGAATTATTACTGGGTCAGCAGCCTGGGGATTTGCCGTGTAAATATACCCTTAAGCAAGTAATGGTGATTTTATCAGTAAACTATTCTGAAACAATCATCTATTGCAAGATATCGAAGCATATGTATTCTTTTGTATGATAATGTTCACATATTTCAGTAAACAGTAATTAACAATATATTTCATCTTCATTCCCATCGCGTGTTGCGTGTTTTATTCCAATATATAAAGTTTTGACCTCGGTACATCTGGATGGATTTAAGAACAACAGGTACCACAGCTAGGAAATATCGCTCCACTTGTTACTATTTTGAAGCTCTGATTTTATTTTTTCACAAGCAGACGTGTTTCCAGACATGAAACAAGACAACAGACATCGTGCCTTGCATTAACAATGAATGTAGCATCTTCAGTTTTTCATGTTTCACTCAAAGGAATAGGAGGGTTTCTCCATTTAAGCCCTTTCAGTGTTTTCTCCCTTCTGCTGTATACATTGTCACGACATGTTATAAAACACGAGCAGTATATACTTGATCCATGGTTATTTTACAATTTTTTGCAACACTTCTTGATGTGTTGGTCCGAACCATGAATATATTACAACCGAGATCTTCAGGTAAATAAAAATGGACCAGAAGTACTTTGAAACAAATAAATATGGTATGAGTTGGCACTCCAGTATGTACCTCAGAGATTGTACTTTGCAATGTCAACCTCGTCTTTCAACATTTTTATATACTACAGTCAAACTCTGTCTCCTGGGTACATTCCGTATGATGTATAATACAGATATTTATCTACTGTTGTCGCAAGTTTGAGATAACACCTGAGGATTGTACTAACTTTAAACACGAACGCCATTAGGTCTTGATACATTCTAAATAATGGGTAATACAGATATTTATCCATTGTTGCCATAAGGTTGAAGGTTATACCAGAGAATTACACTAACTTCAAGCACGGACGCCATTAGGTCTGCAGTCATTCGAGAAGATAATAGACCTCCATGTATAAATTTGGTTTTGATTTTGATGTCGCTAGCTCGCAGGTTTAATCCGATTCCCCTGTGCATGGAAAGCGAGTATAGAAGGAGCAAACGATCGCTGTGAGATGATATTCGCCAAGTTAGCCTCAGCGATGACCAATGGTAATCATTTTCCCCAAGTGACTGCGAACTACCTGGTGCATCGAATAATTAGTGCGGTAAATTTAAGAAATGCAGAAAGTATATAGGCCCTATATATTTTATCATCATGCATGGAAGTTGAGATGCTTTTTTTTTTTTTTAAACAGTTCATTATACAGTTCATTATACAACACTAGCACTGAAAGCGTAGCCACAAAATTTTAGCTCACGGAAATGTTTACCATACAAACTCACTGACTGGCAGTGCACCTTTGATAAATCTGGGAAAAAAAGTGACATTTCATCTTGCCTTTCAAGTGACATATGTGCCATCAACTAGTCTTACCATACTCTGAGAAAACCGGCTTAAAATGAGAAAAATTGTTATAGAAAAAAAGGTTCTTTCAACGTTTACCACTCCCAGCATTCAATGGAAAAAGCTGCTATGAAAAGCTTGCTGTTCTCACTCGCCTTGTTGGTAATTCATATTGAAGTTGAATAATTATTTGTTTTCATTACCATGTTTGAAGTATATTATTGAATGTTTGTTGGACTTGAAAAAAATAATTACGTTTTTTTTTTTAACATTGCTGTTATTATACTGTACGCATCATGAATATGTTTTGATACCACATTTTCTTTTTAGTGAAAATGCCGAAGCAGGAAATAAAAAATGTTTATGCATGCAATAGCATCTGAATTAGGTGTAATTATGGTTTTGGAGTGTCTGAGTTGTTTGAGGCAGTTTGCATATCATTTAATAATTTGTTTATGAAATGTTTAGTCAAGCTTAATTTCATTACTCTTATTTGATTTCATTTTAGATTTGAGGTTACGATATTAATGTGTAAACTAAATGAAATGTATTGGAATTTTATATGATTATTTTCCCGGTGATATATAAAACTGCTGAGGGAACTGGGCATTACCTAAGCTCTTTAATCGTATTTTCAATTTTATTACAGAGTGAGAAAGATGGTTTTAAATAAGTTTCGTTATAGATTCTCGCAATTCGCTCTTTTTCTTAACCTGTATTTAGGTTTATTTACTTTTTTCCGGGTCATGAGACTTGCACCCCCTCCGATGAAAATGACCTTATAGCTATGATTTTATTTACAATGGCAAAAAACATATTTTCATCATGAATTTGGAAAGGATGTTTTCCCGCTACTAATTCTTCCAGGATATTAATGGGAATAGCATCCATCTACCGCCATGTAAGACTGTCGAAGTCCTTTAGGATAATCAGTATTTCGCTGAGGATGAAAATAATGTTTTAACGAGCGATAGATCTTTCGATATTTCAGCGGCTTATATCTGTGTCATCGCTCTTAATTGAAATGAACAAACATACTGAAGTTCAGCGCCAATGTTTATGTAGCTTTGTTGCATAAATTATATCCACTTTGGACTTTTTGACTGTGTTTAGTGCGCATAAAAAATCATAGATAGATATGTTACTCCTGTAATGAATTTGATGCAACACGTGGCGAACGTTTCATTTTGACTTTTGAGCAACATTTCTGATATTGCAGGACGGATCTGAGACAGTACAGGCATGGCCAGATGCCGCAAAGTAGTGCATTATCTAGGGCATTGCTCATATGTGAAAAGACCAATTCACGTTGTGCTCTGGGGACGCAGAATGGTAAACAAAAGACAGATAAGTTTGGCGGACACAGAAAATTCCATCTACTTTGCCAGCAACCTAGAATCCATTGCATGCTGGTAATACAGAGATTGTTAAAATACGTAATTTGATAATTCACGGTGATAAACTTTGTGCTTTGTATATTACCCGACCGTTAAACTTTAGTAATGATGTGTTTGAAAGCGAAACCTGATTACGACTTCCTGTCATCTATGTAACATAAAATATATGAATGAATATCTCTCTCTCTCTCTCTCTCTCTCACACACACACACACACACCACAACACACACACACACACACTCACACACACACACACACACACACACACACACACACACACACACACACACACACACACACACACACACACACACACACACACACACACACACACACACGTCACGTTAGGGAACTGCATTAGAGTGGGATAGAAAACACATGTTATTTTCTGTTATAGATCTGCCATGAACAAGCCTGTTTTCCATGTGCGAATATTGAAATAGATTTTAAGATTATGATTGATGTAACAATATCTGGTTGCAGGTTGGTAATATCAACACAATTACGAGATATGCAACCAGTTTGTTCAAATTTTGCGAGGTACGACCCAATAATTATTCATATATACGTACATGAATATACACAGAAATAAATACATATCTGTCTATTAGCCTGGTAGATATACATTTCTCAATCGATCCAGTAGATATGCATGTCTAGACTGATCGATATGTATCTATTTCTGTGAATATGCAGGAATAGATGAACATGCTTTGGGTCGGACCTCCCACAATTTTAACAAACTTGTCGATGGTTCGATCTGCCTTGCCTTCTCAGTTCAGAGTGTACATGATACTACGTTATATATCATTGCAACAGTCATGGAGAAACATGCACAGCGAAAGAATATTTAGATTACAGGTATTTCCTTATAACTAATTGGTGTTATTTGGTCATACCAGTAGGTTATGGCGCTGGTTGTCATTTTGTCTCTATCAATATTCATCATTATTATTACGATTATCATTGTCGCTATCATTAGTGTTATCATTATCATTACTATTATCATTGGCATTATTAGCGTTAACATTATCGCTATCATTATAACCGTTATCATGATCGCTACCATTATTATTATTATCATCATTATTATTATTATTATTATTATTATTATTATCATTATTATTATTATTATTATTATTATTATTATCACCATCATTGTTATTGATAAAGATAATAATGCTAATAATAATGACAGTAACAATAAAAATAACAATATCAACAACAACGAATAATTTACCATTATCACTACCATTATTATTATCTATTAATATTATTTTTCTATTATTATTATCATTATTATTATTATTATTATTATTATTATTATTATTATTATTATTATTATTATATTAATATTGTTATCATTATTCTATTTTTATGATTATTATTATCGTTATGAATATGATTATCATCATTAATTATTAATTTTGTTGTCATATTTGTTATCATTATTGTTCTTATTATAATTATAATAATAATAATGATAATTATCATTACTGTTATCATTATAATTGTTATTATTATTAGGATTATTATTAGAATTATAAAGATTGGTGCTATTATAATTTTTGTCATTATTATTATAAGGATTATTACTATTACCCCCACCAAGGAGGTTATAGTTTTGGTAGCGATGCTTAGTTTGTTTGTTGGTTAGCAGGATAACTCAAAAAGTGATGAACAGAAAATTATTAAATGATTTTTTTTACCAAATGCCATTAAATCTTAGTGGTGATCCGGATCCAGAAAATTTGTATAGGATTCATTAGCACCGAGAAAGGGACAACTTAAACTTTTATTATTTTTAAAATTTACATATATATTTTTTTCAATATCTTGATTGCATCATTGACCTTATTGTCTTGGCGGAGGTATGCGGTCTCCGAGTGCTTCTGATTACTATTATCAGTAATAATTATAATGATAATAAAGATAATCATAATTATAATAACAGTAATAACATTCATATTCATCATTCTCATTATTAATATGACAATACTGATAATCATAATAAAAGTAACAATATTAATAGTAACAGTAATGATAATGATAGTGATAGTGATAATGATAATGATAATAATGATTGTAATAATAATAGTTATAATGATAATAGTAATCAATGTAGTAATAACGATAATAGTAATAATCATAATAATGATGATAATAGCACCAGTAATGGTAATCATAACAATGAAAATGATAATGATGATGATAATTATAACAATGATGGTATTATTGATAATAAAAAGGATAACGATTACAATCGTGATAATGATAATAATGATGACAGGAATAATATTGATAATGATAATAGAAGTAACAATGATGATAATGGAAATTATAATTAAGATAATTTCCTACAACTATAATAGTAAAAATGATAAAAATGGAACTTCGTACCATCAAAGGTAATTTCCCTAGAAGCTTAACCCCCCCCCCCTCTTTTTTTCTATCCCCCTGTTTTTACGCGGGGTCGACGACCTGCGAGAAATGTCAACCAGTAATGAAGAAAACACATCATAATTCTATTCAAAAAGACAGGTATTCCGATCAAGCTACCTCGGAAACCAGATCGAAGCCCCTACGAACAAGAACACAAGAGTCACTGCTTAAATTGCATGTCCCGTTTTCTGTAACTCGCTATGATTAACACGTAGAAGGGGGTGTGGGTGGGGTGGGTGGTGGTGGTGGGGGGGGGGGGGAGGTAGGCCTTAATACGGGTCGGAGGTCACGGGACCAAATGACCTGCGGAATATTTTGATGCAAGAAATCGGAGAATATGATATGATTTATTGCAAGAGCAGGAGATAAGGGAACGTGTTTGAGAGGTGTTGATTCGATTTCTTAATTTATTAGAGGAACAATGTTCATGATATTCGGTGGTGATGGTGTTAAGTAAACGCAGAAGGTTATGGTGAAGGTGATGATGATGATGATAAGTGATGCTTTTGATGATGATGATATAATAATAATGATACGTAATGATAATGATAACAAAATTATGATAATGATAACATTAAGAAAATGATAACCAAAAAAGATTTCATAATGGTAATCATTATTTTTAGATTTTAAATAATGATAATAATTATCATTATTGTCATGATAATGATGATGATAATAGTAATAATGAATGTAATATAATAATAATGATTGTAATAATGATAATAATGTAATAATACAATAATGATGATAATGTAATGATATAATAATAATAATAATGATAATAATAATAATAATAATAACAATGATTATTATGATAATATTAATAACAATAATTCTAACAATAATGATAAGGATATTGATAATACTGATATAGATAATAATAATAGGAGTAATAGTGTAGTAGTAATCATGATAATGATAATAATAATAAGAGTAATAATAATAATAATAATAAAAATCATCATCATCATCATAATAGTAATAATGATGATATTAACAATAAAGGTAATAATTATGATAATAACAGTAATGATATTAGTAGTAGTAGTAGTAATGATGATGATGATGATGATGATGATGATGATGATGATGATGATGATGATAATAATAATGATATGATAATAATACTAATAATGGTGATATTACCAATAAAGGTAATAATCATGATAATAATTATTATGATAATATTGATAATAATTATGTTAATAAGGATAATGATAATAATAATAATTATGATGATAATGATGATAATACGATTACGATAATAATGAAAATGAAAGTAATAATGATAATAATAATAATAATAATAATAATGATGATAGTATTATTATTATTGATAATAATAATAATAATAATAATAATAATAATAATAATGATAAAAGAATAATGATTATCAAGATGATAATAATAATGATAACAATTACAAACATGATAATGATAACGATAACAATTATAAAGATGATAATAATAATAACAATTTAATAATGATAATAATAACAATATTGATAATAACAATATTAACAATAAGAATAATATTGATAATAACAATATTAACAATAAGAATAATATTGATAATAACAACAATGATAACAATGATAATAATACTAATGATAATTATGATAATGATGATGATAATAGTAATGGCAGGAAAAATGAAAATAATATCAATAATAACTACGATGAGGATGTTATAGGTGTGATGATAATGATGAAAACTATAATAAAATGACAACAATAATAATAATAATAAGAGAACCAATAATGATTATCACATGGTAATAACCCGAATGAAAGTAATGTGTTGCAAAAGCCATGAAATTGAGTGAGAAATTGCAGCGCGAACTTGCTTGTATTATTCTCCCTGAAAGCTCAAGGGACCATGAAGAAAATCTGTGTTCTTACGTAAACTTTCTTCTTGGCGAACAAGCACATTCCTTACAGAAGTTAGACAGGGCAAGAACGATCTCATGGGATTATTAATGGTGGGCCATGGAGTAATATGCAAATCTCTGAATTAAATGGACTTCTGTCCCACCTGCAGTACGTAGATGACTCTCTATTACATATCAAATGGGGTCTTTCCATTCAGTGTTCTTGTTCTATAGACATCACTGCGTTATTCGTGACTGGTAATGACTGAATCTGAAATGATGACTGGCACTGAACGAGGCCAAAAGATGACTGACACTGGACGGGGCCACATGATGACTGACACTGGGACGGGGCCACAAGATGACTGACATGGACGGGGCCACATTGATGACACTGGACGGGGCCACGGAGTTGGGGGGGGGGGGGCAGAAAAAGAAAAGTTCGGGAACAACTGCTATAAACAGACACGGTAAAATATCGCTCCCACCGTGATCGCTAAACTCTCCCTGATGCCTGAACTCGCGCGACAAATAACCGACACTCCTTATCGAATCGACAGTTTTACACTCGTTGCAAATCCCCGTTCGATCTATCGCCAAAACAGTAAATTGAACGAGACATAGGATCGTGTAAACTAGGCTCATTTGTCCCTTCGTTGGAAACAAGCGAGCATCGGTCAGAGCCTGGGGGGGGGGGGGTCCTCCTAAGCCACAAAGTGAAAACCAACAGAGTTTAATTATGACTGGTAAAACACTAGTGGTAGAAAACCCTACATTGTGGCTTTTCTACAAGAGTTTAATTACACCCTAAAAAAAGTCCATAAACTCGGATCACTTCCACGGAATTTGCAACGACGAAATAAGTAAACTAGAATAACAATTTAGCATGGAGGGAGAAAATCCTTACTTCTGATACGTACATCCTAAAGCGTTTGACTTTAATTCTTAGTATGTATATTTCCTTCATAAAAAGAGTGTTCTCTCCCATGTGACCTGTTTTCATCCACAGAGCAAGTGTGTGTGTGTGTGTGTGTGTGTGTGTGTGTGTGTGTGTGTGTGTGTGTGTGTGTGTGTGTGTGTGTGTGTGTGTGTGTGTGTGTGTGTGTGTGTGTGTGTGTGTGCGCGCGCGTGCGCCCAATATCCTTCGTAATGTTACCCTCCACGTAATTACTGTATAGACATCTGCAGTGTTCACTGCTTATCATTGCGATTGAAAAAACTCTTTATTTTATCAATCAATTATTTCCATAAAAAACACTTCCAGTCAAATTCTGTATGGAAACCACTTGGTACATTTGGCCCCATACTGTTTCAGTTTCAATAGCAGGATTTGCTCTTTTCAAGCGTCTGTATTATCAAGGGCATTTAACAATGAAGTGCGCGCGGATGAATACCCACACGAATAGCTAGATTAATGAAAGCCTTCAACTACCGATGGAACACTTCCTCTCTGCAACATTTTCCAAGGCCAGTTACAGAACAGATAGATATTGCCTCTGTGATATCGATACCTGAAATACCATCGCTGAAAATAGTCATATTAGTTAATTAACGATACTGACATTTCTGATGAGTTTATATACAGTCTGTTCCCTGGTTACGTTTGAACTTCAACCGACTTTTAGAATCTTTCAACAACCAACCTAATTAATTCCCTTACGAACTAACATTCCGAACAGACAGTTTGGTACGTTTACGTTTCGTCTATTTCAGGACCGTTTGATAATAGCGGGTTTCACGGTAATTGTCCGATGTTTTCTAAAAGGATAATTAAAACGGAGAGACGACCACGTACAGCCTTGTTCCGGAGCGTGGGC
>NW_020870492.1:595481-615481 GCF_003789085.1 Penaeus vannamei | reverse complement strand
ATGTATCTGAGAAAGGAGAACAGGTTGTCAAGGGAGAAGCTGTGGGATTCTGTAAGGATGTCTGATATGTTGGGAGGTCGGTGTGGAAAAGCAGAGGTGCGTGCTGTATTCAAGCATGGACAGGACAAAAGAATGTGTGGAACTGAAAGATGGACATTATATAGGGTCAGAGCGTTACATTACATAGGCGTGTTAGGTGGGTGTGGCAATACGTAAGCGTGCGAGGGCAATCTCCCAACATCTGTTCCTGTAAAATGGAGCTGACCAAGAGGAGATTGATGGTTTTACAGTAAGTAATCTATTATTGTGGAGGACTGACCAGAAAGATTGCCATCGGATACACAAGGTTTTAAAGTGGGGGTAATAATCCGTAGCTGGAATATGTGAGAAGCGCAGATGAGGTGATGTGGACATAGCGGCATAGCGTGCTAGAGTATCTGCCTGTTCATTGCCAGGGATTCCAACATGGCTGGGCACCCAACAAAATCTGAATAACCAGTTCTGGATCTTACAGAAAAGGAGATTGATCGAGTGCATAGACTTTATGAGGGTTAATGAGTTACAGGAGTCAGTAAAAATAGTGAAAGAGGAAGAAGGGAGTGAGTATATGCGTCTTAAGGCAAAAAGGAGTGCATACAGTTCTGTAGTAAGGACACTAGATTCAGGAGGGAGGGTGTATTTGAAAGTGCGATTTGGGAAGGTTACTACGAATCCAGCTCCTGAGGTGGATTTGGAACCGTCAGTGTAAACATGAATGCTGGAGGAATGAATGGAGACATGGTCAAGGAAATGAGTGAGAAGGATAGAGAGGGCATATCTGATTTTGGTGGGTCAGGGAAAACAGAGGAGCAAATACGGGGGTAAGGTATAAGCCATGGAGGAATGGAATGGACAGAAAATGGGAGAGGTCTGAGGTGGGGAAGGAGGGAATGGGGAGAGGGTATCCATGCATACGGAGAAAGAAGTAAGTAAACGTGGAGAAGAGGTAAAGGTAGGAAGGAGGGATTGTGGGATAGTTTGGTAAGGGGATGTTGGTGGAATCGAGCATAACATCAAAGAGAGAGAAGGGCTCGACATTGAGAAAGCGATGGCATGCCAGACTCGGTATACAGGCTCTCAACTGGAGATGAGTGGAGGGCACCCAGAGCTAAGCAGAGACAGCAGTGGTGGATTGTATCAAGGTGAGTAAGGAGGTTGAGGCAGAGGAGTAAATATGGCATCCATAATCTAGAGTGGAGAGGATCAAGGTAACATGAAGATGGAGGAGAGTTTTGCAATCTGAGCTCCAGAAGATGTGGGAAAGAGTTTGTAAAAGGCAGCGTTGAGCTTTTACTTTAATGTACAAGATATGGTCTCACCAGGACAATTTGGAGTCAAATATAACGCCTAGGAATTTGCCAGAAGAACGGTTCTGGCGTGGAGCGTTATATAAGAAGAGTGGGGGTTGGAGGTCTATATGTGATCAAGAGAAAAGGATGGAGAGAGACTTGGAGATAGAGAAGCGAAAGCCATGGTTAGTGGCCCAAGAAGATACTGATGTTATTGTAGACTGAAGGAATTGACAGAGATCTGGTATGGATGTGTCAGAGGTGTAGATGGTTAAGTCATCAACATATAGTGATGCCCGGACTCCTGGTGGTAGGATTGAGACAATGTCATTTACAGCAAGAAGGAATAAAGTGGTACTAAGCACACTTCCTTATGGGACGCCTTCGAATTGAGAAAAGGATGATGTGGAAGAGGCAATTTTGACCTGGTAAGTACATTTGGAAAGGAAGGATTTTATGAAGACACCCATATTTCCACGTAAACCTCGGGAGGACAATTGTTGGAGAATATGGTACCGCCATGTGCTTTCATATACTTTTTCTAGGTCAAAGAATATAGCTAATATGGATTCATTGTGTACAAATGCAGATGTAATATATGTCTCAAAATGGGCAAGGGGGTCTGCTGTACTTCGGGCACAGCAGAAACCAAACTGGGAAGGAGAGAGATTATGAGATTCAAGATACCACATTAAGTGGAAGTTAACCATTCATTCTAGCAACTTGCACAAGCAGCTAGTTAGAGCGATGAGGGAGGGTACCTGATTTATTGGGTTTTAAGAATGGTGCATTCCTTGATGGCTTTAATGGGAGAAAAGGGTGGGGAGAGGTGAGAGCCACATGGCTGAAATCTCGAATATTGAGGACGGGGACAGGCTGGGGGGAATGATTGCCTGATAATTCATGGATACAATGCCAAACAGCTAAAATAGATGTAAAAGATGTAATTGAGGCAACATAATTTTGCCAGCTATTGTTTTACTGTTTCTGATTGTACAGCAAAGATGGGCAGATGCTCTTTTAATGGAGATAAGGGCTGATAGTTGGTAGGGGGTGCTTCATTTGTAGCGACAGCTGTTCCAGGCTGCTCATTTTAAGCAAAGCACTTTGTTGCAATCAGAATTCCACCATGGAACGCATTTAGTGGTATAAGGTCATGAGGTTCGAGGAATGGCTGTAAAGGCAGCTCTTAGGATCGTGGTGCAGAATTCCACAATGGAAGACATTTAGAGGTATAAGGTCTTGAGGTTTGAGGAATGGCTGTAGAGACAGCTCTTAGGATCGTGGTTGTAAAACATTGTAGCATATCTGAAATGGGCGGGAAGGGGGGTGGAGGGATAGATTAAGTAGAGAGTGAAGTGAAAGTACGCCAGTCAGCTCTATCAAAGCACCAGAGTGGGAGATTAGGAAGTGGTACATACAAAGTAGGAGAAAGGAGTACTAGAAAGTGGTCACTATAGGGGAAGTGGTCTCGAACTGACCAATGGAAATCTAAATGAAGAGTAGGGGAACATAAAGAGAGGTCAAGGCATGAAAAGGATTGTGTGCACATGTCAAAGTGTGTGGGGCGATCTGAATTAAGAATAATTAGGTTATTTGTGGAAAGAAAGCGTTCTAAAGATCAGCTTTGGGAGGTGGTGATAGAGTCACTCCGCAGAATGTGGCGGCAGTTGAAATCACCAACTACGAGGAAAGGTGGCTGGAGTTAGGAGATTTGAGTTTCAAAGGCAGCAAAATTGATGGGATGGGAAGGGGAGAAGTAGACTGAAATCACTGTGATCCAACAGCAAAGAAAGATGCAAATAACTGTGCATGGGACAGTGGTTTGTAAGGGAGGTATGACATATGATGATTTATGATAGATTAGTATAGACGAGAAAGAAAGGGAGTGTGAGGAAGAGATAAAATGGTAATTGGAAATTGGAACAGGAGGATGTGTAAGGAAAGTCTCTTGGAGGCAGATAATGGATGGATTATAAGCAAGGATATGACGAAGGTCTAGTCTATGAGAACGGAAACTGAAAATTACAATGAAGGAGAGCTATAGCTTGAGTGATATCGCATATGGTACGTGTTGGGGAATCTGGGGGAGGAGTTAGGGGGTGTGACATGAGTGATTCACGTGTGTATCCAGGAGGGAGTGAAAAGGATTGAGGGGATGGAGGGAGGGAGAATGTGCATGTAGTTGGAGTTGAGGGGGTGGGTTGTGTTGGGAGGGAGTAGGAAGAAGTGGTGTGGGGAGAATATTAGTGGTAGGAGGATGGATACCAGAAGGATAGATAGTTGGAATTGAAGGGGATGTTTTGTCTTGGGATTGATTAGGAGGAAGGGGTGTAGGAGGGTTATGAGTAAGAGGGGGATGGATATCAGGAGGGTGGGTATTGGGAGGATTGATATCGGTGATGGATGAATTTGAAGGGGTTAAGTTGTGATGAGAGGGAGTAGGAGAAAGGGGTGTAGGGTAGAATATGAGTAGGAGTGGTATGAATATTGGCAATCACTCCGAGTGTGGAGGGAGCATGAGTTTTGAAATTTTGCATATAGCTTTGAATATCTTCCAAAGTTTCTGCAGTTGAGTTAGTTGGAGAGTTCTGTGAGACAAAGCTTTTCTTATGAGGGGGGGATGAGGACTAAAGGTAAAGGTAGGTGGAGGTGAGTGTGCAGTAGAAGAAGAACGGGTAGAATGTTTAGTCTGTCTACTGTGGGTAGTGCGGGGAGGGAAAGGGATGTTGTTGGGGCTGTAGTTGAGATTGGAGCTGTGGTTGAGATTGGGTGTCTGGGTTTAGAGTGGCAGAAGAATTGGTATGAGGGAGGTAGAATGTAGAAGTGAAGTAGGGACATCTTGGGGTGAAGGGAGGTGGGGGGCAGAGGGAGCGATATTACTAGAGGATGGAGTATGAGAGAAACCTTGTTGACGTGCTTCCTGTCTGGCTTCACGTAAAGTGAGACCATTTTTGTCTCTGAAAGTTGCTACCTCAGATTCAAACTTGTAAGTGGGACAGCCTCTATAAAAAACATTATGGGGGCCGCCGCAGTTAACACATGTACATGTTTGTGCAAAGCAGTTTGATCAGTTATGACCAGGTTGGGCACATATGGGCATCGGTCTGTGGAACGGCAGTGTTTGGCAGGATATTCAAAGCACCAACAATTTTGACGGGGAGGGGGTTGGTATGATCGAACAGGGGGAATTATCCACCAATGTAGATATATAAGGGAAGGTCATGTGTACGGAAAGTCATTTTGGCAATGTTGATCGGTTTCTTTCAATGACCTCTAGGAGGAATGATGCAGCAATGTACTGATTTCTTGTCTTGGTCTTTGAGACATCCGAGTAAGTCTTCTCCACAGTCTGACCAATCTTTGGTAACGACTGGGCAGTTTGCTGGGGAGAAAGAGACAGTTCCTATACAAATATTAAGAGTTGGATGAGGTTCTGCAGGAATGGGGTTGCCAGAGTGATCAGTTAGATTTGATAATGCTTTAGCTTCAGATTCTGATTTGACTGTTACAAGACGGGAGCGATCGCGTCTGGTATAGAAAGGGACTCTGCCTACCTGTTTTTGGAGACATTGTTGAAAGAGAAGAATGTTGCCTGAGTAAGGAGCTGTAGAAGGGATCACGAAAAATCGGTCCCATTTAGCTGGGCTAAATAGAGTATTGAAGATATTGATAGGGTTGGTGGTGGTGGACGGTCGGGGACGTGTGGAAGAGGAGTATTACAGAGGCATGGAGAATAAGGCTGTAAGGAAGTAATAAGGGAGGATGGGGGTAGAGTTGATGAATTTGAGGAAGTTGGGAGGGTAGGCTTCTGGAGATTGAGTTCGCTCTGGATTGTGGAAGAGGAGTATTACAGAGGCATGGAGAATAAGGCTGTAAGGAAGTAATAAGGGAGGATGGGGGTAGAGTTGATGAATTTGAGGAAGTTGGGAGGGTAGGAATGTCTTCTGGAGATTGAGTCTCGGCTTGGGTGGACAATGCACTGGTAGCCATTGAGGAGTGGGTAGTAGTTTCAGTGTTCGGAATCATGATCAAAGGAGAGCCTGGGGTTGGGAAGCCAGTGGAGTCTAGATTGGTGGGGCTATTTGATGACGGGGCAAGCCTCATAATGCCCCTAATAAGGGTATTACATCATCATTACTGGCCATGGGAAGCCATCCCCCAGTGCTCCTTAAGGGGTATGGGCTAGACAACTAAATCAGGGGAATACCATGCCCATGGTTCCCGCAGTTCGTTCAGAACTGGCACAAGGTTAGCCTTTCATCCTTTCAGCATGGCTCTTACACCTTAGGAAGTAGATAGTAGAAGGGGTTGGAGAAGGGATGGAAACAGAAAGTTGGAGGGAGAAAAAACCATGCAAAATTAGTTGAGTAGAGGAAGAGGAGATCCCTCAATTGGGTCTCAGTCTCCGTCTCCTAAGCCCCTCTCACAACAACAACAGGCAAGAGATTGGGGGGGTTAAGACTGGAAAAGGAATTTGGCAGGTGGAGAGGGGGAGTAGAGGTTGGATGGTTCAGGGCAGAAGGAAGAGACACTAGGGGAGATGCTTAGACATCTTGAGAGGACGGGAGCTTATAGGCAGGGCTGCTCCTATAAAATGTAGCATGAGAGATAAATGGCATATATATGAGACTGAGCAGAGTAACTTGACAGTCATGCCCAAGTTGGGCACATAGAGGGCAGCAGGTTGTGGAGTGAGTGTTTGGCTGGGTGGCCAAAACACCAACATTTCTGATACTGATGAGGAAGGGGTCGATATGGTCGGTCAAGGCAGGATACTCCACCAATATAAACTTCATGGGGCAGGTCATGTCTATGGAACCTAATTTTGGTAATATTGGTATGGGACATAAACTGGCCTCTGGGAGGAATAGTGTAATACTGTACTGTTACTGCATCATAATCAACAAGGCAGGCAAGTACGTCACTTTCACAGAGTGACCAGTTCTTGTCGTAGATAGGACAGTCAGTCAGAGAGACAGAAACAGTTCTAGTTCAAGTATTAAGAGAGGGGTGAGGTTCAGCAGAAATAGGTTTCCCAGTGAGGTCAGTCAAAGTAGATAGTGCACAAGCTTAGGACTCAGATGTAACTGTGACAAGGCACAAACAATCAGAACAATTGTGAAAGGAAACTTTGCCTACTTGTTTTTTTATACATTCTTGGGTGAGAAGGGTATTGTTAGAATTAGGGGCTGTAGAAGGAATTACAAAGAATTGATCCCACTTGGTTGGACCAAAGAGAATACTCAAAATGTTTGTAGAAGCGGAGGCAGTAGAAGGACAAGGGCAGGAGGAAGATGGTGTGTTGTGAAGTAGTACAAGGGGGGGGGGGGGCTAATAAGGATGAAGAGTAGTAATAAAGGGGGAGGAGCTAGACAATGAAGAAGACAGTAGGAGATGGAGTGGAGAATGTTAGGAGAGAGGAAGGGATGCATTCTGTAGATTGAGTAATGACTTGGTTGGGTGGTCTGGAATGGATAGAGTTGTTAGTAAATATCAAGGGGTATTAGTATCAGTGGTGGGAGCCATGGTCAAAGGAGAGGCAGGGGTCAGGAAACCAATGAAATCTAACTTAGATAAGGGGGCAAGCCTTAATGCCCCAAATAAAGATAAAGAATCTTCATTACTGGCCATGATAAACCTGATATAAATGGGGAAAAGAAACGGTCTTCCCCTCAGGGTCCCTATAAGGGGTATGGGCAAGGTGATCAACCAAAGGAATACCATGCCCATGGCTCCCAGAGGCCGTTCATGACTGATACAAAGTCAGAACTTCATTCTTTCAAGCATGGCTCTCACACCTTAGGAAATGGACAGAAGAAGGGGATAAAGAAGAGAACGAAAAGGAAAGGGGGAGAAGAAAAAGACCATTCATATTTAGTTGAGGCAAGGGCTGAGGCCCAAGGTAGGGGTGATCTCCTACGTAGGGGTAAAGGTGATCTCCTACCTTTAAATTAATTCCTTTCCTTGTTAATATGGCTACATACCCTTCGTTTCCATTTACCCTACCTAGTCTATCAGTCTTAATGTTACATCATCTATGAAGAGGTCTAGTTTGGATTTAGTGATGCATATTACATTTGGCATATCAATTTCAATTAGTGTATTTAGTTCTAGTACTTCAAAGATAAACCATCTATATTCGTATAGATTATTTCTACATAATCTTTCAGTATATTCTTAATTGCAAGGTCTCTACATTATTGTTCTGATAGTATAATTGTTTTGCTTAAAGACCTCTCACCCTTGAAATGAACAAGTTTTTTTTTTTTTTTTTTTTTTTTTTTTTTTTACTTCAGTCCTTTGTCTATTTTGTTTTTTAACCTCTTCCTATTTTTTCTGCAGCATATCTCTGTCATCTTTGGTCATGTCTTTTTATCATAATTTTCTTATAGTCTTCATTGGTGGCCAGGACTTTAGCTTTCCTTATTACATCAGTTACTTTTGCTACTTCATGAATGTTACTTTTAACGTGAGTGATTGAATGAGTGAGTGATTGTGAGTGTGTGCATGTATGCGTGAGTGTGAGTGTTAGTGTGAGTGTGTGGCATCGCCACTATCACATCGGCACCGGTGCTACCTCCCTCCGCATAATTACCACACTCAACATCGGCACAGCCTCCCTTGGCGTAATTACCCCTATAATGAGTCAGCAGACAAGCAAGCATGCTGAGGTCCGCGGCACTGATTCGCCACAACGTGAGAGATAAGGATGCAGCCATCAGCCAATCAGTACACTCAGCCGCAAAACAACCCAGCATTGTTACTTTGCCCATTTTGCATTTATACCGCATTTTCCGCCGAAAAATACACACTTCACAGTCTTCTCTGCAACTTGGGTTTAATTCTCCTGTCTGCTCAGGGCCTAGGGCTCTCTCAATTACCTCGCACCAGGCCTCTCCACATTGGTGACCCCAAAAACGACATGAACTCCGATGCAGCTACCCTTTTCACTGAAGTGAATGCCGTCTCCATCCGCCTTCCACTCTTCTCACCAAATGGAGCCCTCACATGGTTTTAGCGAGCCGAAACCCAGTTCAGGCTCAAGAATATAGTTAAGGTGACCACCAAAGCAGACCACGTCGTGGCCGTTTTACCCGAGGTTTCCCAATGGATAGCCCATGGTTAGACAGCCAGACGACATCAAATACGATACGCTGAAGCAGGAGCTGTTGAAGGAGTTTTCTCTTTCTCCATCTGAGAGGGCACAACAGATCCTCAACATCCCCAACACACCGCTTGGAGACCGGACTCCTAAACAAGTCTGGCAGGAAATCACCACCATATGCCACCTCCAAAGACACAGAAGGAAAGTTCCACGAATTGGGCCTTATAAATGAAATTTGGCTCCGCTCTCTCCCTGGCAACATCAGGGAGAAACTCCATGACTCGAACAAGATGGCCATCGAAATCCTCCTCACCAGAGCCAACTCACTGATGGAAGCTCATCGGCAAGCCCGCCCTCAGTCAGCAGCCCCCGTTTTCCTGTCGGCCGGTACCGACAACAATGCGGCCACAATCCTAATCAACGTAGCAACTGCCCAAGGGCCCAACAACAACAGAAGGCCCTTCATCCGATTCCTTGCCGCTGACGGTATCTGCTCGTACCACAAGCGGTTCAGCAATGCGGCCTACCATTGTCTCAACGGATATAGGTGGAAACCAAAAAGACATCCAAAACAACATGGAAGGTGGCCACCAAGCAACACAGCAACAGCACCGACCAACGCAGACGACCACCCTCAACACCCAGCTCTACCTCACCACAGACGCCTGCAGAGTTGCGGTAGGAGCCACCCTGGAGTAAAAAACTCATGGCAGACGACAGTCCCTGGCATCCAACAGAGAGCTCCTGGCAGTACACCTGGCCATTACCAACCTTTACTGGATAAAAGTCACCCTCTGCAACACCAGCATGACCAACCCCTTGTCGTGCCCAGAGAATTCTTCCCCAACAACGGCCCGAGCGACACTCAGCTAGAGGACTTCCGCCAGGGAACCCGGCAATTTGCTGCCAGCAGACCTACCCGTCGCTCTCATCACCCAACCTACACCCCACCAGGACGGCCAAGTTTGTCTTTTCACCATGGTGACACCATCTACACAAGATCCGGACGCCATTCTCGCCTATGCAAGATCCTCGCTCAGAAGTCCTTTCTTCCTCGATAGGGGGGAGGCACTGTGGTGGTTGCCACAATCACATTGGCACCGGCGCTACCTCGCTTCACATAATTACCGCACTCAACATCGGCACAGCCTCGCTCGGCGTAATTACCTCTACAATGAGTCAGCCGACAGGCAAGCATGCCGAGGTCCGCAGCACTGATGCAGCTGTCGGCCAATCAGCACACTCATTTTACATTTAAACCGTGTGTGTGTGTGTGTGTGTGTGTGTGTGTGTGTGTGTGTGTGTGTGTGTGTGTGTGTTCGTGATCGTGTTCATATTTGTGTTCGTGTTCTTGTGCATGTACATGTGTGTGCACGCACGTGCATGCATGTGTGCGTGTGTGAGTATGTGTGCGAGCGTGTCTGTGTGTAAACATATTTGAACAAGTATACATGCATGTGTTTTTTTTTCAGTCTATGTCTGTGTTTAATTTGATAAATACTTTACATCTTTTAATTTCATTATAATATTTAGTGTGTCAGTACTTCCTTAGGCCACAGCATTTTTTTTCTTGAATAGCAGACCCCCCAACATTTATTTATAGAATTTTTTTCTTTCTTTCTTTTTAATAAAAATCCCAAATTTTTTTTATTTTTTCATTTCTCACCGAAATTGTGACGTCCACGAAAGAAATAGCAAGAAAATAAATACAAATCAATTTGTCTATGATTCACTGTGTATGGCATCATTTCTCCCATCCCCAAACACAAAAATAAAATATACTTGGCAGAAATGCCTTCCTCTCATGTGACATGTTATGTCTATTATCTATCGTATCCATGGTCAGTGGTCGATTCTGATCAGTACTGGCATATTTTGTAATATGCGCAGAGAACCTGCACGATCTTTGGAAAGTAGGAGGTACACTTGTCTTATTTTGGTAAAGAGGATTTTTTTTTTTTTTTTTTTTTTTTTCCTCCTACTTACATTTCATTATCACCAGACTTGCTTGCTATTCAAGAAAAAAAAATTGCTGTGGCCTTACAGATATAAAAAAAATACCTTACAACATATAAGCAATTATTACCAATTTAATTTCACTAAGGATAAGATCCGTTTTATTACAGATGTCATATAAATATGTATATAATATCTAATCATTAAAGAACTATCTAGAGCACACCCACATTGCATATATTTTAAGAGAAAAACTAACTGAATTATTGTTAAGAGCTAAAAGTCAAATAAACACATTTTTTCTTACAAGATTTGTTTTGATGATAAAATAAAACAGTAAATAACAAAATAAAAGCTGAACTTACCAATAACTAACAAAGTATTTTCCTTTGCCTCAAAATCTTTGATGGGCATAGACATGGTAGAACTAGCAGCTGTTGACAGCAGATTCCAGTTTGATTTACGAAGGAAACCAAAAAATTTTGAAGCATCCTCCACTTCATAAACAGTCAGCAATTCTGCCACTCCAGCACTCGCCTTACTAACATTCCCAGTAATCTGACAACTGAAAAGAAAGAAAATTGTCTAAGAAAATGTATGCTGGCAACCAGATATTTCACTTAGATTGCAAGCTAAAACTTTTCCCTAAATATTGAATACAAACAGAACCTACCTGTGTTCATTAGATGTTATTATTCTATCAACCCCAAAGTAGTAAGCTGATCTTAAGATAGCTCCAAAGTTCATGGGATCCTGAATTTGGTCAAGATAAAGCCATAAAAGTGATGTTCTTTTTCTTTCCCCTAATTCAAAACCCTCAACAGTTCTATTTATCATACTGGAGGCCTGGATCTCTTCTTCTTCAAGCTTCTCTATCAAAAGACGACTAGCTTTGCAATAAATGCCTTGATGTACTTTATCACTCTTTAGGTATTTTCCAAATTGTGATGGTTCTAATCCAATAATTTCAACATTTCTTTGGTGGCACAGGTCTAGAATTTCATTAATTTTACTG
The DNA here is from genome assembly GCF_003789085.1 of Penaeus vannamei. NCBI lineage: Eukaryota > Metazoa > Arthropoda > Malacostraca > Decapoda > Penaeidae > Penaeus > Penaeus vannamei. The sequence goes on along the minus strand of NW_020870492.1, from coordinate 604,074 downwards.
TTATTTGCTTCTATACCTTTTCTGTAATATAGTTTGTAAATCTTTCGGCGTTGGGTGCATACAGCAAGGTAAACTGGGTGTATTCCATATATAATGTCATCTTTAAATATCTTATTTTGACCTTTTTTTCTTTCTTTATGGTGTAAATGCTTTTTAGACCAGTCTCCTCCTTTCCTACTTCTAAACTTTACTTTATCTGTTTGATTTTTAATCATCTTGCTACTGCATGGCTCATGTTTAGGGCTTCCTTCTGATCTCCCATAACTGCTATGCCAGCTGATCTCAGGCACTTCATTTCTTATGTAATCTTGTAGTTTGTCTGTTCCACTAACTGGAGAAAGAATTCTAGGTTTTTCTTCAATCTTAACTTCATGAAACCCATACCGGAAATTATGTGGAAACAGTGGCAAGGATTTGTTACTTGCTCTTCGAACAATACCTCGGAGCACACTATCTGAAATGAAAATTAATTAGCAAAATTAATTTAAAGCAAAATTTGACACTACCAATTCAACAATAATTTAGTCAGCACTTTCTTGTAATTATTGAATCAAAAGATCTATTTTCCATCGTACTGTACCAATACCAGTCTTCACACTAAAATTTCAGGTAAAAATTATCTAATGAACAATAATCATTGTGACAAATGTAGAAAAGTTATGAAAGAGAATGAATATCTTCACAATACAAGAGATGTATTTAACTGGTTTTGAATGTATTTTCATAAAAAATAAATGTGTAACTAAGCCTGCTTTAAGTTGTGTACACTAAATAATTGTGTGTATATATATGTATCTATGTGATGATGGTGATGATGATTACTGTTATCATGATCATTATCACAATCATTATCATTACCATGATCATAATTTCATCATTATCTTTATTTCTATTTCTATATTATTACAATCATTATAAAATATAAAACATAAACACAAGTATTAAATGGTTAATGGTTAATGGCTGAAACAAATAAATGTGCTAGACATCAAAGGTCATACAGCATTATGGTACAGTATTGTGACGAAAAGGGTAAAAAGGAGTTGCATGTCAAAGGTTACAGAGCATTATAAGATGGAATGGTAGTAAAACTGGTTAAGAAGGGGAGCAAATGAAGTAAAGTAAAGAAGCCGTTCATGACTGACACAAAGTCAGCCTTTCATCATTTCAGCATGGCTCTCACACCTTAGAAAAAGGTTAGAAGAAGGGGATGAGGAAGAGATGGAAAAAGAATGGGGGAAAAGAAAAGACCTTGCAAAATTAGTTGAGGCAAGAGCTGAGGCCAGAGGTAGGGGTGATTCCCTACACACCTACACTATATCTATCCTAACCCCCCACCCCCCACAAGAACAAAGAGCAAGGGATTGGAGGGAACACATGTATCAAGTGTCAGCTGATTAGAATAAAAAAGTGATGGTGAATCAGAGTAGTGTACCCCAGAGCCTCCATTGAGTTGTTATTTTTTCTTTCCTGAGAATGGATGCACTACAAGCACTTCTGGAGCCATCTGTTGGTATCTCTAAAGGAAAGTTAATATTGTATTATCTAATCTAGATCTCTAGTACATATGTACAATGGCAGCAACCAGGATAAAATTTAAATACACCTCTAACCATCATTCTCCTTTAGGCTCATACCTTAATCCAGCACAAACACAGACTAGGCTACTCAAACCATCCTAATTATGTACTGATAATAACATCCTCTACTCTTAGAGAATACTGAGCAAGCTGCCAATAACATTTAATCTTCTTAGTAACAAAAGAAGTTCTGACATTTCCATGCTTAAGATCAAAAATTAGTTGTGGGATATTCAAATTACAGATATAACTCTCAAAGGAAATTCCCACAGAGAATTTCAGGGTTTACAGACAGGCAAGGCAATGTTATTTCCAGGTTGAAAAAACATTCTATTTTGTGTAATATATTAATGTAAACTTAATAATAATAATAACAATAACATCACTATTGTGTCCCAAATTCAAAGGTTGGACTTCTGATTATTTTAAACTTTAAACTAAACAAGGATATTACTTCATAATATCATAAAGGGGGTGTAAAAAATGTTGCTCTGTCAATCAATTACAAGTTCCAAATTTTCCCTATTTATGAGCTATTTATCTTTTTAAAAATAAAAACAAACAAACTTTATAAAGTTGCTAAGTATCTAGTTTTGTTTTGACATTTTCCTTTTCTTACATGAATTTTTTGAGTTTTATCCAATAAAGTAGTGTTTTTTTTTTATTGAAGGGTTGAGACAACTCCCATCCCATCCCACCCCACCCCAAAAGTTATGACCCTAATACTACATCCTCATTGGCAATATCCTGAAGAAGGTACCCAACCCGTGCCCAGCATCAGACATAAGAAAGAGTTCAAAGGGGAAACTCTACAGCAAATATAAACTAATTTTTATTTTTTTTTGCCATTTTCAGTTAAATAGCCTATAAAATTCAAAGGCTATTTGAAGCCATTGATACCTTATACTTTTACAGACAAAGATAAAATTTTCAAGATAATTATAATACTACAGTACATGTATATACATTTTCCTATTTTCTGCAGCAAATGTCTCCCTTACCAATAAATTAGTGTGTAATATGAAAATGATAGCGGGTGACTCCTAATTATCATTACACAAATCACACAGACTCACATATCTGACAATATACTGTGGATATGGATTAAACTTTAATAAAATATCAACTTATATGATATAAACAAAAGATGCTTTATGTGAAAACAAAATTCATATAACAAAACCATCGGCAACAAATCATATATACATATGGGTTAAGCACATTACTGTGTGGATATCAAGAACACTATCGATGCAGAAGAGATAACATGAATATGCAAAAAATGATCGGCAGAAACTAATGGTTAGATCGCAATCACTTGCTGATATATACAAAACCAACTAAGTCAAAAGATGGCAAAGCCTCCACACTTCATAATCCATCCCTTTGTGACAGATATGGTTAAGGGATCCTAACTTGCAAAAACATGAGATGACATAGTAGTGCAGTAGTTTTTTTAACAATTTCAATAATTCTCCATATTGTTTCTTTTTTGAATGTGATCATGTACTAAATAGCAACTCCTGTAATACACACAATAAAGCAAATAAATTAATAAAAACAATTTCACACCTAACAGTCCCGATATCAAAAAAAAAATTACAACTGAAAGCTTAGTAATACTCTATATATTCAGGAGAATCTACATGGCACTACAAGGGGTTGTTTACAATACACGAGTATAAAAATTTGCCGTAAGATGGTGTACATAAAAGAAAATATACTTTTATAAAATATAACTTTACCTTAGTCTAGGTAATATAAGGTATATCATAGACATATATGAAGTATACTTATAGTAATAAACATCTTTAATTACTCTAACACCCCCTCTTAATTAAAGATGGATATGTTATCTGAGAATCTATCCCCTGATATAATTAAAAGCTTGCAACTTATTCTGGCTTACAGGCTTTGTAAAAATATCAACTGGATTCTGTTGTGTAGGAACATAAAATAAGTTTGCATTACCCTTCTCTACTTCATCTCTAATGAGATGGTAACGAATATCAATGCGTTCTGATCTTTGGTGATTAACTGGGATTTTGGCACGATTAATAGCACTTTGGTTGTCAACTCCTAAGTCTACAGACTTTAACTTTAATCCTAATAGATCAGACACAATTTGTCTTCAGGAACTTTGCTTCCTGAATGGCATAGGTAATAGCCATGTACTCTGCTTCACAAGATGAAAGTGCTACTGTCTGTTGTTTCTTACTTTTCCATGATATAAGTGGTCCATCTTTATTTAACTGAAAACAATATCCTGATATGCTTTTTCTGTCTTCAGATGATCCCCAGTCTGAATCACAAAATCCTTTAAGATGAACTGATTCATTTGACTTTTTGAATGTAAGACCATACATCATTGTACCTTTCAAATATTTGAGCACATGCTTAGCAGCACTTAACTGAGCTTTAGTAGGCTTGGACATATACTGTGAAAGTTTAGTAACCACATAGCACAAATCTGGTTTAGTACCTGTCATAATATATATGAGACTACCAACTATTTCTCTGTAAAGAGTAGCATTAGCCAATTCATCAGATTCTGCTGTTGAGGTGTTAACAATACTTGGATCACATGGTATATTTCTTGCATAACAATCTGACATGTTAAGCCTATCCAAAATCTTCTCTACATATTTAGTTTGGTTCACCTCAATGTTACCTTTACCAGAAACAAATGACATTCCAAGATACCAGTTTAGTTTACCTAAATCAGTCATTCAGAAATTTTGACAGAGAGATTGTTTACATTTGTTTATCAGGGACATGTTACTGGCAATAATTGAATCATCTACCCATAAGAGCACGATAATATCACTACAAATAACATGCTTTACAATATAGACAATGATCACTCTGTGATTGTTTGAATCCTTCTGAAATTAAGAAATTATGGATTACACTATTCCACATTCTACCACTTTGTTTCAGAACATAAAGTGACTTTTTCAGCTTGCAATACAACACACTTCCTGCACTATCTTTTTCTTTATAACCTTCAGGTTGTTCCACATATATTTCATGATCAATATCAGCATGTAAGTTAAGCTGTTTTAACATCCATTTGATGAATTACCATGTCCTTCTGTACTGCCACATCTAATAAAGCACGGAGTGTAGACATTCTTGCTGTTGGTGCAAAAGTTTCTCTGTAGTCGATGTCCTTCACCTGTGAATATCCTTTAGCGACATATCTTGCTTTAAATTTTTCTTTGCCGTTTGGTCCAGGCTTTACTTGATAAACCCATCTTCCACCTACTGCTGTACGTGACTCAGGCAGTGTAGTAAGTTCATAGGTATCGTTGTCTTGAAGTGAAGATATTTCCTCGTCCATTGCTTTCTTCCACTGAGGTCCCTCTGGAGATGTTATAGCTTTCTTGGTAGGTGACTGGTACTGGTGTGTGTGACACTCGGTAGTAATGATAAATGAAGCTTTTGTGTGTCACGCTGGAGATGCTGTCGTCTAGTTCATCAGTAACGTAGTCATCTAGATGTGAGGGTTTCCGTCTTTCTCGAGCTGGATATCTTCTTTCTTCACTTATGTTCCCTGGTGGCTTATCTTGGTTTGCTGGAAGTGGTTTTTGCTGAAGTAATCATAGGCTACAAATATCCCTTCCTTACTCCTGGGATCAAGTTTCAGTTTTCTCCTCTTCATAGCAAAACATCTTTCTCCAAAAACATTCATTTTGCTGATGTTTGGCTGCTTTCTAGTGAGCATTTCTACTGGAGTTTTCTGAGTTCTGGGGTTATAGCACCTATTCCTGATGTAGCAAGCAGTTTTCACAGCATAGCTCCACATATCTTTGGGTAATTTGGCATCAATCAGTAAACATCGAGCCATATCAAAAATGAATTTGTGTGACCTCTCAACTGTTCCATTTTGATGTGGAGAGTGGGGTGCAGAAAACTCATGTTTAATCTTATTCTCTATAAGGAGTGTTCTGAATTCATTATTTGTAAATTCCATTCCATGGTCACATCTCAGGCTTTTTATCCTGCCATATGGTGCTGTTTCTGCAATGTACATCTTTATGGCTTGTACTGTATCACTCTTACTCTTTATGAGGTAAACTCTAAGAGTTCATGAGTAGTCATCAAAGAAAGATATACTGTACTTGAAACCTCCTTTCAGTTTCTGGATCAATAGGTCCTACTACATAACAGTGGACTAAATCTAAGGGCTGCTTAGCCTTTTTGTCAGGCTCTCTATTTCTATACTGTGTCATTTTACCAAGAGCACATGTGATACAGTTGAACTTATCTTTACTCAAAATATGCATGCCATCAACAGTTGCTTCAAGTTTTTGCACATCAGACACATTACAGTGCCTTAGAATTTTATGTCATTCCTCTAGGGGTGCTTAGCCTCCCCTAAATGGACCTTGTTGAACTTTCGTATGTTGCTTACCTCTACATAAGTAGAACAATTTGTTTATCTCAACAATGTCAAATACTGTGCCATCATTAGTAGTTAGTGTACTACCATTTGGTGAAAAAGTAATGCTGTGTCCACTCTGAATGGTTTTCCATACTGACATGTTGTCCTGTTTAAATCTTGGTATGTATAGAGCATCTCTTAGTAAAACACTTCTCGATCTGCTGTTTCGATCTTGACTAAAATCCATGACATCACCAACTCCTTGCACATTTCCTTGTTGCCTTTGGCTATTTGCCAACACTATGTAATGGTTTTGTGGATCAAAGGACTCTTGAAATCTTACAAATTTTGGTTCATTTATTTCTAAATGTGAAGTACAACCACTGTCAATCATGATCAAACTTTCATCTGCTTCTAAGCTTGATACATTTTCTTTTCCAATGTCATATGACTCTGAGGTCCCCTCAACGGGTCATAACCTTGAGCGTGTTACATGGAAAGAATATTCATAGTTTTGTGGCTCACTTGTATCATCAGCAGAATTTACTGAGTTATTACTCCTCTTGGGGTTCTTTGTTCTACATTCACTAGTACTGTGAATTCTTAAATTCACACCATTTTTTGACAATTTTGAGGTTTGTTCAGGTTGTTTACCGTTTTATATTCACCACCTTTGTAGCATTTAGATGCAAAATGGCCTGGTTCACCACACTTGAAACGTCTCATCTGTTTAATTGTATTATTACCTTGGGCAACCATTACTCTCTCTGTATCAGAATTTCCTTTGGGAGAATCTTCATAAGTAAATATAGCTGTCTTTAACCCATATGGAGGGTTGCATTGATTAGCTATATCAACAAAACTTGTATATCTGTGTTAGTCCTTTTAGTGTGGTTACCACTAAGATACGATCACTAATGCTCTCACCTGCTTCTCTGAGTGCTGCTATTGTCTCCTCAAAGGGAATGAGAGATAGTCCATAGCATTGCCATTCTCCACTCAAAGGAATGAGAGATACTCCATAGCACTGCCATTCTCCTGTCTTTTGGTGAAGAATGACATTAATAAAGCATACAACCTCTGGTCTGATTCCCTTATGTAATGCATTCGTAGTAATGCATTCACGCTGTCTCCTTTCGCTTCATGTTTTATCATGCCAAGTGACGCTCTGTCAAGACAACCAGTTAAATGACTGTAGATTGTCCTTTTGGCACGATCCAGATTAAAACCTTCTGGACGTTCTGAGGCATACTTATCAAGCGTGAGATGTAGTTCCAGTATGTCCAATGTGCCGAGGAAGTGCTCTACCCACAAATCATATTTGTTTGCATCACTATCAAACTGCTTAAATCTGGGTCCATAACCTGTTGGCGTAGTGGGAGAACTCATCTTCCCTGCGTGTAATAGGCAAGTTTGGTTTGCCAATGCATATATGATTTTCTGTGGGGATCAGTAAAACACAAAGTTGATGCGCTTAACTCTATGTATTCAGGGGAATTTATGTGGCACTACATGGGGTTGTTTACATTACAAGAGTATAAAAATTTGCCGTAAGATGGGGCACATAAAAGAAAATATACTTTTATACGGGTAATTTAACAAAATATAACTTTACCTTAGTCTAGGTAATATGAGGTATATCATAGACATATACGAGGTATACTTATAGTAATAAACATCTTTAATTACTCTAACAAGCGGGCTCACCAGGTGTGAACCTGGCGGCTGGCGAAACGAAGTGTGAAATGCAAGATGCCAACGATTCTAAATAAGGCTATAAATCAATCTAAAAAAATTTAATTAAGTATAATAAAATCAATAAAAGACTTTAAGAGCTTAAATGTGTAACAACATGCATGGGTAATTAGCCAAATATTGTCTTGACATGCACGTAGTAACACTGGTACTATTTAGGGTATCGCAGTAATGAGTTAAGAAGTCTGTGTTGTGTTTTTCTTGGCAAGGTAAACAAGCTGATCGATTTAGAATTTGAGCAGCGACCATGCGTTATATTTTTGTCATTCAGTGGTAAATGAGGCCGCTGCAGCTTAAACTATGTTCTATCCCATTCTTTTTCCCTCTATCTACGCGCATTAGTGTCTTCAACTTATACCTATTTAATCAGTGACACCAAAAGGACAAGTAACAATAATAGATCCAAAACAAATGGAGAAGTCACCACATATCTGGCCATTGGTTCACCCTTAATAAGTCACTTAACTATTACAACAGGCCCAAAGCTAGGTAGTGTCCACTTTCCAATAATCATAAATGATGGCAACTGTCAAATCCCTTCAAAGATCTTAGAAAGAATTTGGAAATTCAGAAATGAAGGAATCTGAAGCTAAAAAGAGTAAGTCATTAAAAGAGAATCAAAGCAACTTTTGTGCCTCCATAAATTTCAAAATTCCTTCCAATAAAAATAGAAATTTCATTGAAAAAAGTAAAACAACAACAAGCAATTACCCTTTAATAACAAGAACTTTCCAATGATACAGCTTTAAAAAAAATTTGAATTGTTTAAGGATGAATATGAAAATACAACAATGAGCAAACAAAAATGATAACAAAAATGGAAAAACAAAGAAATACTGAACAGTTATAATAAAGAAGACAAACAAAGATA
>NW_020870492.1:582981-587981 GCF_003789085.1 Penaeus vannamei | reverse complement strand
TTCTGTGTGTTGCGTGTATGTGTTTTTCAGTATGTTGCATCAATGTAATTCATTATATGTTTGTGCATTTATCTGTTCAATTTTTTTTTCAAACGATCGATGTGAGGGAGATGAGGCGATAGTCGGGTCGGTTCGGTCGCTTATCTTGAAAAGGGGGTGATATTTGCACAAAGCCAATTAGCGGGTAGGATGCTTGAGGCGAGTGATTGAGAGAAGATGGATTGAAGGATGGGAGCAAGGACAGGGGCACAGGACTTGATGATCAAGGCAGGGATTTGGTATTGTCAAACGTTAAGTGATCCGCTTCCTTCATTTTTATTGTATTTCATTTAGAAATACGAATAGCGTCGCCAGCATTTATAACTGATACAGTGAAAATAAAGGTAGGATGTCATATATGTTACTTAGATAGTATGAATTTGTTAAATTACTGAACATAAGCAAGATTTATTGCAATATTTACCTTGTTTTGTTAATACATAGGTTATCAAAATAGGGCATATAACGATATAAATGTTTGTTCTTATTAACAGCAATGTGGCTTGGAGCAAATCATAGACAAAATCGCAAAGAATAGTTATAGACTTTTTGTGAATAATTAATGGCTTTTAATGCTTTACACGAATTCAGTGGGGAAAAAGTTCTTGAAAAAGTTGGGATACCAAGGAAATAGCTCATTCCAATAATCTTCAATCACATCAGTACTCAACATATCACATTCCTTCTCAAAAAATATTGGACTTTGTTGTATATTATGAACCTACAAAGGAAATGCAACAGATGAAGAGTACTAAATTTTGCTAATCTGTTAATTGCTAGCAAACTTTACCTTGTACCATATGCCCAAGTGAAACATATTCTACCCGAATATTCAAAGTAGGGATCATCACTATTTGAAAACAAATTCAATGCGACACCAACAACAACTACAGCACAACACACAATGATAACCGTGCAATCGCTTGAGTGCGAAATTATAGTGAATGCCCATGCGATACTGGAATCTGCCCCATGTCGTAATAGTCCATAAATTATTGTTACGAGTGGTCGTAAGAATAGCCAGTCTCATATATTTACTCTGCCAACAGAAGGCAACAGCTGGCTCGGATTCGCCTTCTAACCGTCAGTGAATATGAACACGTGCTTTTGCTTGATAATGATGTTAAACCTGTATGATCTCGGTTTTTATGCGTAATGTGCGGTAACTCGGCGCCCGACGCATAAAAATTGAGATTTGAGATTAAACTGGATCCAGGGATTTCAGGCGGTTTCTTGTCCAAGAAGTATAATGACTATTTTATTAGAAAAAAAGTATGAACAAATATGCTTTGAACTCATTTCCATTTCCATATTTTATCTATTACCCTGATATGTTTTTACTGACTGTTACACAATATGTGGTTGTAAATTCAGATCGGATATCAGCCTATAATAGTGACAGCGAAGATCACCCTACTAAACTCCTAGCACTTTGATACAGTTGTTTACAAGTATAATGGTCGCAACAAAACGCGATGTCATCGAAGTTCGTACTGACATACAAAGTTCTGAAGAATTTTCACACAGTCAGTAGAAAACAATTGAAGTACCAAATATATTGGTATGGTATTCAGTTACAAGCAAACCATTGTTGGAGCTCCAAATAAATAGAAAAGGTAACTGACTACTCAACTCATATTGTTTATACACACCACTTTGCTTCGCATGGATGTGGAAACTTTCAAATGTATTTCTCAGATTTAGTCTAAAAAAATGTTATTATTGCTCTTCATAATTATGAAGAGTTAAAGTTGCATGAGGTTTTCCATCTTATCGTATCCACCGTATCATAGACGTATAATAAATTCCCTACTTTCCTGGACCATCCCTAGCGGTGTGTGTGTGGGGGGGGGGGGGCATACTCGCATATACTCGTGCGCGAATATGTACCTTTACAATAATTTACATGCATATACACGTGTAAACGAATGTATACACAATAAAACATTAATAAAAGAGGTATAAAACACGAAACAGCCGATTTTATATAACGGTCGTTTTATTGGGTCTGGATTTGCCCCTTTTCACGAGTCATTTGTTTGTTTGTTTCTGTTACTCGGAGACTAATAATCATAACCACCTAACAAAGTGCATTTGAAAGAGAAATAATAGTAGTTTCTACAGTAATGAAATGGTAAAGATCCATAAATGAAAAAAATACATGTTTAAAAATGAACAAATATCCCCCCCCCCCCTTTTTAGCTACGGCTTTTCCTTGCCCCAGAATTTTTATCTGATTAGAATGTTGGATATATCTTTGGAAAGCTTGTGAAAATACGCAGACAACATAGCGGATTTTTCTATTTTGCTTATTTTTATAAGAATTTTTGGGAGTCGAAAAAAACGGTGAAAATTATTTTTCTTTACATTTTTTTCTGGGGAAGCTAAATCGAATTTCCAAAAAGGCTACTATGTTGTCGGGAATACATTGATGTTCATTCACATTTTTTTTTTTTTTCATGACATAATTTATAATCCTCTGAGACAAGGAATCGACCGTGCAGACAGGTGAAAAAATAATTGAAAACCCGGTTTCTTGCGGGGGCCATCGTCCACCATGTGGGAACCCTCATATATTTGTAAAATACATCAAATATCCAAAAATCAAGAAAATCCGTAAGACCGTTTTTTTTTAGAAATATTTACCAATTTTACCCCCCATAACCCCAATTCCGCCCCCAGCCCCCCGTTTAGGGACGGTCCCCGTAAAACTATATAATAAATACATTATTAAGCCATTAATGTAACATCATTCAACAATATAAAAGGCATCCACATTTCTTTATAGAAAATGTATTAGGTGAATAACTTCAGAAAATGAAACATTGAACCTGTAAATGATTTATCTAAAAAGTATACGACTATTCATAGTAATAGCGTTGCAGGGCTGAAGGCTTAAAGTCAGTCTATGGGACTATGAGAGTGCATACGCGGCGATAGGAGAAAGTGTCAAGTTGTAGTGATGCGATATACCCGCCATCCCGAGAGTGGACCAAAATACCATAGTCTCTCCTCTTCGCTGCTACGGGACAGGGTGATAGGAGATGGCGCCACCCGCGACGGACCTGCGCCTGGCTTTCTCCTTGGAATTGTGACGATAAAAAGCCTGCGAAGCCATTAATCAGGGTGGCCCCGATGATAAAGCATCTTAATCATGATGCCATGATTAAGTTGCTAGAAGTGTGCAATGAAATTTGGAAAAGCCAGACTTTTCCAAACTCATGGCACTTCGCCCATATCATTCCCATATTGAAAGGAGGGGGTAATCCCAAACATGCCATCTCCTACCGCCCAATTGCGTTGACAAGTTGCTTATGCAAGGTCATGGAACGAATTGTTAACAGTAGGCTATTGCATTTTTTAAATTCCAGGAATTTACTAGTTGACGAGCAGTGCGGTTTCCGTAAAGGACGCCAAACTCTCGATCAGCTAGTAAAATTGGCTAGCCATATTCAAGAGGCAATTGCCAAAAAGCATTTTTTGATTTCAGTATTTTTAGACATTGAAAAAGCCTACGACATGACATGGTGATATGGCCTACTCAGAAAACTTTATGCTTTCGGATTACGTGGAAACTTGCCTTGTTTTATTCAAAATTTCATTTCTGACAGAACTTTTGCTGTCAAATTGTTTTCTGACAGTGTCACTTACTCGGACATTTTTGTCCAGGCAAACGGGGTCCCACAAGGAAGTGTCTTGTCACCTACTATATTTTTGTGTATGATAAATGTCATCTTACCAGCTCCCCCTCGGAATCTTAAATACTCACTGTACGCTGATGATTGTGCATTATGGCATTCCAGCAGTAATGCAGAATTCTCAGCAAATCGCATCTAATTGGCACTGGATATGATTCATAACTGGGGCCTTCAGTGGGGTTTTAAGTTTTCCACAAGAAAGAGTATTGGGGTCATTTTTTCACGAAGGAGAATGCCTAACATCAGGCTAATTCTAGACCACCATATACCTATTCAAAATTCTGCTAGATTTCTTGGTCTACTTTTTGATTGTAGACTTAATTGGAAAGACCACATTGGTCAATTAAAGAATAAATGTCAAAAAGCACTACATTTATTAAAGTGCATTTCTGGAAATAAATGGGGAGCTGATAGAAAGTCTTTGCTAATGGTATATAAAGCCCTGATTAGGTCTAAAGTAGATTATGGGTCAATCGTGTATGGTTCGGCATCGGCCTCAACTTTGAAAGGTTTGAATGTTGTGCAGAATGCATGTGTGCGTAGTTGTCTTGGAGCCCTCAAATGCACAAGGATTGAGCGTCTTGAGGTGGAGTCAGGAGTACCTCCCCTCCGACTCAAACGCGGCCAGCTGGCGCTGACTTATGCCGCGAAGGTGGCTCGAGACCCGAGCCACCCCAACGGTAATGGAGCCATTAGGCCCTTTACCACAAGACTCCACGACCTCATCCTTAAAGTCGGTATAGATCTCTCTACCATCGATACCCTGGTTCATACAAATATAGCGCCATGGGAAACACCCAATTTTTCCATCATGGAAGATTGGCTTCCATCGACCAAGGCCATGGTGCCAGAGGTGGAGGTACGCCAGAGGTTCAGAGAGATCCTTATTAAACATCTACCTTTTTTTCATATATATACCGACGGCTCCAAGACCGAGCAAGTAGTGGGTGCAGGTGTATGGTCGAATGAATGTGAGTTGAGATTCAGACTGCCGAATCATACATCTATCTTTATTGCCGAACTTTTTGCTATTGATAAAGCCATAGATTTTGCACTATCGACGACCCACGATAGAATAGTCATTTTTTCTGACTCCTTAAGTTCACTTAAAGCCATTAAATCCTTAGAAACCACTCAAAATGAACTGCTGGGTAATATCATTCGTAAGCTACATAGTACCAACAAATCAATTAAGCTGATATGGGTGCCAGGCCACACTGGTATCCATGGCAATGAACAGGCTGACCGACCAGCCGGGTCAAC
>NW_020870492.1:564762-574762 GCF_003789085.1 Penaeus vannamei | reverse complement strand
ATGAATTGAAGCTTCGAATCTGTCTCACCCAATACAAAAATAGTGGTATTAAGAGGACGTTCGAAACCGAACTCGAAACATGCTCGACAAAATTTTTGACCGTGATTACGTTTACGGCATATTACCCGTGATTCCGTTTTTCGTCACTGACAATTTTTTTTTATATGGGACGGACTCTCGAGTGGATGCCCTTTCCAGCCTCGGACCGCTGGCAGGGCTCGAACCCGATCGCTTGGAGACTCTTTTGGGTCCATAAAAACTACAGGCAAGTACAGAATGTGTATGTGTGTGTGTGTGTGTGTGTGTGTGTGTGTGTGTGTGTGTGTGTGTGTGTGTGTGTGTGTGTGTGTGTGTGTGTGTGTGTGTGTGTGTGTGTGTGTGTGTGTGTGTTGCTTGTGTATGCGTGTATGTGTATTGCGCGCATGCATGCGTGAGTGTGCATCGAAGCGACAGAAAAAAATAAAATAATCCCTCCCACAAAAAAACGAACAGTATAACCCAACCTTAAAATACGCATCCAAAAAAACATAAATTATCGCGAACACAATTACGAAAGAACGACGAGGAAAACGGCAGCCAGGCTTCAGGTTAGTTTGGCAAAATGGTTTTAAAAGGGCCCCGGCGTTTGCCATTTTCCTGGGTCATTTTCGCGAAATACACCAGTGGCTGGAATACACTGGGGTTGAAGTGAGATGGACTAATCTCACTTAAAATGTATATATTGAATGGGTACTGATACCGAGGAATAAGTTTGTGAAACTTATTTAACATTAAAACAAAAACAGATAATTATGGTGGTGGTGGTGGTGGTGGTGGTGGTGGTGGTGGTGGTGTGGTGGTGGTGGTGGTGGTGGTGGTGGTGGTGGTGGTGTGGTGGTGTGGTGGTGGTGGTGGTGGTGGTGTGGTGTGGTGGTGGTGGTGGTGGTGGTGTGGTGGTGGTGGTGGTGGTGGTGGTGGTGGTGGTGGTGGTGGTGGTGGTTGGTGGTGGTGGTGGTGTGATGATGATGATGATGATGATGGATAATAATTGATAAAATAATGCTAGAAATAACACATCATGATGGCCATGATCATGATAATAATGATGTTGATAAAATGATGATAAACCATCATCATCATAAAAAAAACATCAGCGACATCACTAATAATAATAACAAAAATGAAAATAATAATGTTAACAATGATAATAATAATGATGAAAATCATGACAGTAATAACAATGATAACGATTACGAGATATGCAAGAGATAGCATAATGCATATCAACAGCGTCACGAGATTATCCCTGGCTCAATTACGCCCAAAATAGGCCAGTCAGTTAATAACATTAATGAATCTTCAAGTGTTGGGAGGCGAGGTTGGCAGGCATAGAAAACAAGTTATCGAAAGAAAACGGGATGAGAGAAAATGGGAAATAATACTGTTCTGGGTTCAAGGAGGACTATTAGAAACTTAAAATCGTTGCCTGTGACTGAATAAATTGTTGGTGCTAAAAGTAACTGTATAGTCCAGTCAAGTGTTCTTTCCTACTTAAATCCTCAAGCACAAAATAGAAAATCCTAATTATTAACAAACCATGGAATAATTACAAAAATAGCAAATAGCAACCATCATCTACCCAAAATTCACATCTCGAACAGAAAACGAGAAAAAAAACAACAACAAAAACAAACAAAGAAACAGACCACGTAATAAGACCAAGAAAATATATGTCTTGGCGCATTTCCTTCTGCTGTGCGTGACGCGTGTTGTGTGCGTGCGTGAGGGAAGCACCGCACGCACACGCAACCACTCCATACTTACCGTCACAGGCCTACTCATTACTTCCGACGCTACAGATTACTCTATCTGCCAACTCAAGGGGGAAGTTTCACGAAGATATTTTACCTGCATGTAATATTTACATACACACACGTATATATGCACGAACACACACATTCATGCAAAATGTAACCACACGCTAGTATGTGTGTAAATGAATACACGAATAGTTGTGTGTATGTTACATTTTCTTTACAGTTTTGAAGAATATTTGAGGTGTGTGTTTTACAGGCATTCCCATCTACACACACTTAGAAAAATACATATATATATACACGTATTTATGTAATTACTTGTGTACGTACGTATGTATGCATGTATGTATTCATGTATTTATGTATGAATGTATGCATGTACTGTAAATACATACATATGTACGTATGGGTATATATATGTATGCCTATGCGAACAGAGACACACACACACGCACACACACACATACACACACACACATATAGCTTCCACCATTATTTCCTTTTTCTGCTTCATCCATCTTTTTTCGCTCTCTCAATGTCTCTCTCTCTTTCCCTTCCCCTCTTCCTCTTCCCCTTTTCCTTTCCATTTTCCTCTCCCTCCTTTCCTCTCTACTCCATCCTCCTCCTCCTCCTCCTCACCCCTCCCCTCCCCCTCTCTCCCTCTTCACACTATTCCTTCACGCACATTCTCACTGTCACATTCTTCCTCCTTTCCTCCCTCCATCCCGCTCTCCTCCCTCTTCCTATCGCCCCCACTTCTCCTTTTCCCTCCCTTCGCGCTTCCTACTTTCACACTCCGACTTTTACTCGCCCTCTCCCTCTCCCTCTCCTTATTCCCTCTCCCTTATCTCTCCTTCCACGTCTTCTTCCCTTCCTCTCGCTTCCTCCCTCTCCCTTTCTCTCTTCTTCCTCCCTCTCGCTTCCTCTTATTTCTCTCTCTCCTTCCCTCCCCCCTCTTTCCTTTTTTCCCCTTCCCATTTCTTTCTCTCCTTCCCTCCTCCTCTCTCGCCTCTTCCCCATTTCTCTTTCTCCTTCCTTCCTTCTCTCTCGCCTCTTCCCCATTTCTTTCTCCTCCCTTCTTTCCTTTTTTCCCCTCCCCATTTCTTTCCCTCCTTCCCCCTCTCTCCCTCTTCCCTTTCTCTCCTCCTTCCTTCCTTCTCTCTCGCTTCTTCCCCATTTCTTTCCCTCCTTCCCTCCCTCCCTCTTTCCTTTTTTTTTCCCCTCCCCATTTCTTTCTCTCCTTCCCTCCTTCTCTCTCGCCTCTTCCCCATTTCTCTCTCTCCTTCCCTCCCTCCCTCTTTCCCTTTTTTCCCCTCCCCATTTCTTTCCCTCTCGCCCCTATCTCTCTCGTCTTTTTCCATCCACGCTGCGGCAAAAAGGAAAGATTATATGATATAATCACAATAATAACCTGGAATGCAGTCACGTTCACAATTTTGTGTTGTATTTTCGTATATTTTTTCCGGTATAAGTAATATTCGCCATAAGTAATAAGTGATAATATTTGGTAGACGATGGAGGTAATAAATATAAATAAATTTGGTGGTAATAAATATAGTTAATTATTTAACATGCAACGTGGAAAGAAAAGTAATCAATAAACACCTAACGCACATATATAAGAAAATAAAACCAAGGACAAGAAAATGTGCGGGAAAAAAGGAAATTTGGCAACACAATCACCGCCGAGCGAGAAAAGATGATCAATAAAGTCTAATATCCCGCCATAAAACAGTACTTAATGGCCTTCTCGCACACACACAATCTGGCGCACGTGTATCGGCAAGAGCGTCCGTCCGAAGGTATATAAGTGGATGAGGTGTGATTTGATCGTCTTTCATACAGAAGAACCTGCAATGTTTTGCAATAGCGACAGAATGATTTGTGCATGCGTGTATTCCTGTTATTCTGGGATCCAAAGACAGCACTCTGAACACTTCTTTCTTTTATCTTTTTCCTTCCTTCTTCTCTTATCTCTGTTCCTTCCTTCCTTCCTTCCTCCTCTCTCTCTCTCTCTCTCTCTCTCCTCTCTCTCTCTCTCTCTCTCTCTCTCTCTCTCTCTCTCTCTCTCTCTCTCTCTCTCTCTCTCTCTCTCTCTCTCTCTCTCTCTCTCTCTCTCTCTCTCTCTCTCTCTCTCTCTCACTCTCTCTCTCTCTCTCTCTCTCTCTCTCTCTCACACACACACACACACACACACACACACACACACACACACACACACACACACACACACACACACACACACACATTCACAGACACACACAGCCGAGATAAGATCAGCACATATGCGCTCGAGTAGAAGAGGGGGGGGGGGGAGTGGCCCTGGCGTCGAAAAGGCCAATAGCCGAGGGGAGATTGTTAACAGCTAAGTGTGGTGGGGGGGGCGAGGGGAAAGAAGAGAGATAAGAGATAAGAGCGTGTGTGATAAGACGATATTACAATCGCTATTGCTAATGGTCTAAAAAAAAAGGTAATTACAATGGCAGGGCTAAGAACTTGGGCGAGGATACTAATACTGACTCACTGATTGTCTGTTTGTCTGTCTGTCGTCTGTAAGTCTGTTTGTGCCTGTCTGATTGCCTCCTCTCTTTCTTTCTGTCAGTCTGTCTCTCTCTCTCTCTCTTTCTCTCTTTCTCTCAATCACTCACTCACTCACTCTCTCTCTCTCTCTCTCTCTCTCTTCTCTTTCTGCATTTACCTTTCTTTACATCTGTCTACATATTTTTGCATGAATGAACGAAGGCGTGACTCACCGTGCGCAGTGTAAGTCTCGTAGAAGTGCTTGCTGGTCTGCCGCAGCCTGGAGAGGTCGCTGACACTGCCGCCGTATGCAACCCTACTGGATCTCGTTCTCGCTTCTGATTGGTCTAGGATTCTGGACGAGGTCATGGTGTGGGTTGCAGGCTTCGAGGGCGAATAGCTCGAGGACGAAGGCTTGATGGACACGGAGGAGAGCATCGGGTACTGGTGGGGGTAGGAGGAGGAGGAGGAGGAGGGCGAGGAGGAGTACAAGTAGGAGGTCGGGAGCTGGGGTCGCTTGGGGGGTAGTGGGCTTGGGGCTGAGGGGTCGAGGTGTGGTAGGGCTGGGGGGAAGGGGCGTACGGGTGGCTGTAGTCCGGGCTTTGGTGGGCGTCCTGGAAGTGACGTTTGCGCGCCTGGAGTTCGGCCAGGTAGCTGGAGTTGAGCCGCCGACTGTCCCTGTCCACGAGGTTGTACAGGTTCCTCTGCAGTGTGGCCAGGTCGTGCTTCCCGTGGGTGACGTGGGCGGGGTGAGTGACGTGGGCGGGAGGAGGGGTGAGGGTGGGCGCGAGGGCGGGCGTGGCGTGTGAAGGAGGTACAGCATATGCCGCCCCTGCCACCCCCGCCGCCCCCACAGCCGCCGATCCAGGCAGCCTTTGCGACCAAGGGCCACTGAACCTGTCTGGCAGAGGCGTGTAGGGCGCTTCCACCTGGCCGTTGGCCGCTCTGCTTCGGAGGGGCGAGCGGCTGTACTTGGGCGTGGTGCGGGGAAGGGCGTGCCGCTTGTGGTCCTCCGTCGACGTCGCCTGCGTGACCTTCCGCGTGGTCTGCGTCCCGGCGTGGTGCATGCGCACGATGCGGGGGCGGCGGTTCTCCGAGTCGTCCCCTTCCCTGGCGCCGTCGTCGCCAGAGGGAAGAGCGCCCCCGTCGCCTCGGGAGAACGACAAGCGCCTCCGGGCCTTCTCGGGCTCGGGAGGCCCTCTGCGTGGGGACGCTGGGCCTCTCGACACTCCAAGGCCATCGCCTTGAACCCTGGCTTTGTCCTCGTGGCCCTCGCTCACCCTGGCTCTCTTCACGTCAGCCTGCTCCTCTCTCGTTTTCTTGAGAGAAGAAGGTCTGTGTTCCTTACTACCTTTCTCGCGCCTGCCATCACGACCCGAAATGCCACCACCATCACCACAGCCTTCGTCACTATCACCATCTTTATCACGTCTAACCATATCACTGTCACCGCGTCTATAGGCCCTATCATCGGCATCACCATGTCTTTTAATTCTATGATCATCATCACGTCTTCGATCACCATAATCACTACCACTAGGTCCCTGATCACCATCACCATGATCTCCCATCTCTACGTCACCGCCCGAGCCGGTCCTTCCCTTTTCCCTGCCCCTTACGAACTCTTCGGCCTCCCTCACCGTGGCCTTCTGGCTCCCCGGCTGCAGGATGGTCAAGGAGTCCGCGGGGACCTCGCCCTCGACGGAGGAGTACGTGGCAAGGGCGCCCGCCACGTCGTAGGAGCCGCTCCGTCCACTCGCAGCATCCTCGGCGTCGTCTCCGTCTTCCCCGAGGTGTCCTCCCGGCCTGGATGACATCTGAGAGTCTTCGCTGTCGATGTTTCTGATGTCGATCGGGAGATGCTCGTCCTCGTGCTTCAGGGAGTCATACTGGAAGTCCTCGTCGTCGTCTTCCACGTCGGGAGATCGCGGCCTCCGATGATGAGACTCGCTTCTAAATTCCTGAGACTTTTGTCTCCCTTTTGGAATGTGGAATCCTTCGTCTATCCCAGACATTTCTCTCTCTCTCCCGGCTTCTTTCTCCACTTCTCGTTTTCTTTTCTCTTCCATCTCCTCCGCCACGAAGACTCCTATAGAGGGCAACTTTTCTGCTTTGGGCGGCGTCACAAGCCCTTCCGAGGCTGTCGGAGTTCGGGTTCGAGGTTTGGGCTGAGGCGCAGCGAAGGAGGAGGATCCTTCCTCCGTGAAGACCTCATCGACCTCTCCTTCGTCGTGAGACCCCAGCGTCTCTTCGACGGAGCTCGTCTGCGCGATTCGGGGTCGGCGTGGCTGTGGCTGAGGCGGGCTCTCGAGCGTGAACTCGTGGTGGCTCTCGCTCGAGGTGAGGGAGACGAGCGCGTCCTCGAGGGCCCTCGGGGAGCCCACGTCGTCCATGCTGGCGCTGCGACTCTCGAAAGTGATCACGCAACCGTATCGGCCTCGCTGCTCCGGGGTGCTGCTCGTCTCGCACGCCGCCTCCTCGTCCTCGAAGTCGGAATCTGAAGGCTCGAGGATCTCTTTCACAAGGCGCTCTTGTTTGATAGTATCGAACCTCAGGATATTGAGCTCAGTCTTGGCTGCCTCCTTCCTGGCGACGGACACTGAGGTCAGGAGGTCTTCAAAGGAGGTGCTGGAGGTGGTGTTCCCGAGGCTCTCCCGCTGCCTTTTGGCGGCCCACGTGTCCTGCAGGTCCTCTAGATGGAGCGATCGACCCCGCTCCGAGGACCCATACAGGTACCTCTTCCTCCGTGCGCCTTCCCCACCGCCTTCTCCTCCGCCCTCGACGCGCTCTCCTGCCTCTGACTCCTGCGAGGTCTCTCCTCCGGCGGCGTAGGGACTGTCGGCGTGCGCAGAATCCTTGTTGTCCGGAGAGGGCGGGTCGCTACCATCCTCATATCCGAGGTACACGCCACTGCTGGTGGAAGACAGCCCCGCCAAGAACTTCGAACTCGCCCTGGAGAGGTCGACGGCCACCTGGAATGCCTTGGACAGGTTGGGCGACGAGGTGGAAGCGCCGAGGAGGCCCTGTTCTCGGAGGCTTCCGTAGGAGATTGAGGTCTGGCACAGCTGACCCTGGGACCTCCCTCGCGCTAAGGTTCCCGAACGCCGGAGGGGAAGATCGTCGTCGTCGCCGTCGTCACACGATGGGAAGCCTCTGGTGGAGGAATCAGCGAAGGGGGTCCTGGGTTTGCCCCTCCTTCGTCCCCTGGGGCTGTCCAGGGCCGTCGAAGAGACCCATTTGCGGGTGTGGAAGCCCCCTCCTCTCCCCCTCCCTGCGCTTCCTCCTTCTTCCTCGTAAAAGACGCCCTCTTTGCTAGTCCCAAGCCTCTCCAGGTGATCTGAGCTGAGGTATCGAAGGCGGAGCTCCGGCGCGTCGCTCCAGAAGGGTGAGGTCTCGTCAGACTCGAGGAACAACTCGACAGCGAACTTGTGGGGGACAATATGGAAGGGGTCCACCTTATAATCCCGCTCCCGGGGCTCCAAGCGGCCGCTCACCACGTCCAGAACCTGCAACGTTAAACGCGGGTCACTACAAAATGAACACACACAGAATACCACGACACGTCTCCATTTACAGTCACTCAGTCTTGCTCAAAGGACAATCTGCAATCAAAATCCCCTACTTCGGAAAAATAAATAAATAAAATAAAATGCAGCGACAGACAGTAACCGAGGTACAAACCACAGCCAACTAGAAATGAATGAACAACAAATGATACCCCTTACTCCCACGTCTCCTTCCAACCAATCAACACCCAGTCCTCCCAGCCAATCACGTGACCCGTCACCATAGAAACCACCTTATTAGAAACCCAGAGAACCAATGGTAACACTTAGCACCCGACGAACCGCGTGTCACGGAGGGAGACGCCGAACCCTCAGAACAGCAGATGGAACAGCACGGGCGAGAATGATCTTATCTTTATTGATGTTTCCGTAGCGGGTAATTTGGGGACACTTCGTCCAGCAGCAGCGGGAGGAGAGTTGGGGTTACGGGGTCTACGCGGAGGGGGGGGGGGGTTTTTTTTTTTGGGGGGGGGGCTATTTAAACATGTGGTCGTTGCTTTCTGGGTTTTTGTCTTTGGTTGGTCCGGATGGTTAGTGCTTGCCGCATGTCTGTCTGTCATGTTTGTCTGTTTGTCTGTCTTTTTGCTGCTCTCTCTCTCTCTCTCGCTCTCTCTATCTGTCTGTCTGTCTATCCCACGCACATACACACACAGACGCGCACACACACACACACATACAGACGCACACACACCACAGACGCACACACACACAAACACGCACACTTTTTACCGCTCTCTCTCTCTCTCTCTCTCTCTCTCTCTCTCTCTCTCTCTCTCTCACACACACACACACACACACACACACACACACACACACACACACACACACACACACACACACACACACACACACACACACACACACACAGCTTTAATTCCGAAGAGTAGGCTTCAATCCCTCAAGAGAATCCCCGAAGGCGTTTCAAATCTCCCTCCAAACTCAAGCGTGACGTCATATGTAAACAAACCCGACATGCAACGAAATAATTATCCGTGAAGTGAAGGTATGGGACAAAAATTTACATATAAATAATTTCAGATTAGTTTCTTTCGGTGTTTTGTTGGGGCGAAAAAAGTATTAGCTTCGGCACATGCGGTAAATAACTTCGTACATAATAAATAAATCAATGAAGGTGTGATTCCTGTTTTTAACCGTTATTTTGTCACCCTTTAAAATGACAACTCTAACACGGGAGAACGTGTTAAAAATATTGTGAAAAGTAGCCATATCTGATAATAAACGTTTCACAAGGACTCAAACAAAAATATTCTTTGTAATGTTAATGTTGTCGATCAAGAAGTTTGATTCACGAACCCCTTTCAGGTTAAACGAGCGTTCTGCGTTATACAAATATAGCTATATACAAATATCGTTATACAAATATGGTTATACAAATACAATATATATATCTAAGGGTTATAAAATCAGTCAACCAGGCACTTTAAATAAGAACCAGAAACATGTTAATGGGACGAATGGTGAATCTTGACTTATTGGCCACTACACCATAAAAAGGAACACTCCCTAAAGAACAATAACATCCAATCTTTCCAGAATTCCCCTTATCTTTAAAGGACTCCCCTTATCTTTCCAGAGCTCGCCTTATCTTTCAAGGACTCCCCTTATCTTTAAAGGACTCCCCTTATCTTTTCAAAGACTCCCCTTATCTTTAAAGGATCTTTAAAGGACTCCCTTATCTTTCCAGAATCCTTATCTTTCAAGGACTCCTCTTATCTTTCAAGGACTCCCCTTATCTTTCCAGAACTCTCCTTATATTTAAAGGACTCCCCTTATCTTTCAAGGACTCACCTTATCTTTAATGAGGATGAACCCCGAGTGGAAACCGCAGGGCACGGGGATGGGCTTGGACTCGTACCATCCGAGGTCAGCCTTCCACGTGAGGGTGACCTGTGTTCCCGTCACAGAGGTCAATACGAGGGTCACCTCTTGCGCCCGGCAGCGCACTGTGCGGCACCAACGAAACCTGTACGACAACGGAAACATTAAAGCACGTGGTTGAGACAAGAATTTAGGACGTAAGGGATCAAGGTCTATGTAAGACCTATATAGACCTTGCGAGTGATCAAGGTCTATGTAAGTACTTAAATAGACCTTGCG
>NW_020870492.1:527262-549762 GCF_003789085.1 Penaeus vannamei | reverse complement strand
GTCACGTGATCTGCTCAGGCATTCTTAGTGTGGCGGTGACAGTTGGGTGAGCGAGTGACTAATACACACTGACACACACACATACACACACACGCACACGGGTTAACAGGAGAGCGTTTGGCGTGTGGCCTCCCCCCGCAGCACTTAGCAACCTACTAAAGTGCCAAGTTGTGCCAAAGGGGAAAGAATCGCCGGTCGGTGCCATCTACCACCAGTGCCTTCGTTTTATACTTATTATTACTTCGAGGAGACTGATACTGCTGCAGTCTTTTGTTGTGATTGTCGTCTGCCCGTGACGGATGACAAGGAAAATAATAGTTGTGTGCACTAAAGGTAATTAATTCGCTGGCGGTTAACAAGGGGAAACTGAAGGCACCGCGCGAGTTGCCTAATGTCAATAATTTGTATTAATCTCTTCCCCTCGGTTTCTAATCTGGAAGTTGATGCCCCTTTCCAGCTTGCGTTATAAAAGATAGATGCGTAATTAGCCTTAAATAATACTAGAACTAAGCTGAAAATCCAGATGGAAAGCCGAAGTCGCGTGTCTCCTTTTCAATAGTTAATAGTACAATACTCTGTACTTTGTTACTCAAGAGAGTCCTCTATGTTTTAACTTTTACATGTTATAAAAATAATTTCATGATGTTATTAAATGTCTGTACAGTACTGTAGATGATAAAGTAATGGCATTATTATCCTTTGGGTGATTTGTATAACATAAAAATAATAATATAACACATGTATATGTGAAGAACATTGTTGTTAAAATGCAATATCAAAATAATGGATCCATTAAAAGCAATAAAAATACATTTCACATTCATAGTTTATGTATTCTTCATAAGATGATATTATTATTATTTGTATTTTCGTTGAGATTCGAATGTTTTCTGTATACAAACAACAGACATGGCCGACCTCGTGAGTGAGGACACACGTGATAAAACCTACGACGATATCCCAGGCCTCCAACCATGGATGCTTCAGCAACTCAAATATCTTAGTAAGCTATAGTTTTGTCTTGGTTATATATAATTAGATTGGTGTAGATCATGTCACATAACCATAATTGCAACACAACTAGGGCTGGACCTTCCTTTGCATGTTTACTCATTACAACACTCCTGTCACACAGCTGACATGATATTAGTTTAATGTTATCGAGAACGATGCACATACATAGAGAGAAATTGACTATATCTTATAGAACATAAGACATAGTCATATACAACACAGTTACAGCTGTTTTGGCCTCATATTTCCCGCAAAATGACGAAAATATCCGCTGCATATCAGTTTAGAGACTAAAAGCGTTTTAAGCAGGGGAGCTCTTGGACAAGAATTTTTGCCGATAGGCCAAGAACTGTACTGTTCCCTGCTCAAAATGCTTTCCAAGGCAGGCAAGCCTTATTCAATGATGCCAGACATGTGGGTCGTCTTTCTATAAAGTACATAACAGTCCTTAGAGAACATAGAAATGTCAAAATAACACACAACATATAAATACTTGGGTTTTAAAAGCAATAGACAAGTATTTCCACTAACGGTTTTGGAGAGAAATAAGTTATGCATAAGTTGAGGGTGGAGTTTATTTCATTGGGGGTTGGTAACAGTTTTAGTGCACTAGTGCCACATTTAGATGGACCCTGGAGGATTGCATGATACCGAGATTAGAACTTCGTCTCTGGAGGGTGTTCTGCTCTCGGTAACAAGTACCCTATATCAACTTAAATAAGATTAGCACTCAAAGACAAAAACTTGCTGATGGGATTTCCAGCAAGCCATAAAAATACATCTCACATTCAGAGTTTGTGTAGAAAAAGTCTTGAGATCTATAGATTTTTGTGCTATACAAATCACCCAAAGGATAATAATGCCATTAATTTATCATCTACAGTACTGTACAGACATTTAATAACATCATGAAATGATTTTATAACATGCAATTGTTAAAACATAGAGGACTCTTGAGTAAACCACAGATTACAAAAGCTACCATGCTATCACCCAGATTGCTAAGTTTGCATATTACTACATTGCATTGTAAATGTGCTCTTTTTATACACCTTCTCTGGTTTATTTCAGGATCATTGGGGCAAATTTTTTTCATTTTTGAAGGTGCTGTGAAGGCTGTCAGGGAGCAAGGACCACCTATAGTTTTTATTTGATATCCGAGGAGCACATGTTATTGCCATACGAGTGCACTTGAGACTTGGAAAATTATATTCTGAGCTTTGTTTACAAACTTTGCAGTCTGGGCTATCACAGAATCTCATTAGCACAATTCAAATAATTGCAGATGATAATAGGTAATTGTTAACATTGGAGATAGGATAGGGTACAGGTCCAATTTCAGTGAGCAGACCTTATCAGGTTCAGTTTCAGTCAGCAAGCAACCACAGAGCACATTATTAGTATGTTCTCAGTTCTGCCAAAATGTATCTGAGTATCAAGAATAGTTCCTTTGCTGCAACTCAAAATACCATAATTTGTATAGGCAAGAAATGAATTGTATGAAAGTTTTGTACTATACATTAGTATAGATATAGTGTAAGTTTGTGCAGTCTTTAACCTTAGGAAAATATAGTGTTCACCAAAGTCCTGTTTTGTTAAATGTGTCTAGATGGTACTGCAAGTGCTTAGCTCACTAAGGAATCAGGAAGTAGATTACTGATACTGTCAATATCAATGCTATTGCTATCATGAATATCATAATTTTTGCTGATAATACCATTTTTTCAGAAATTTTAAGACCAACTCCAATCCAGTACCATTGTATACCACCTGCTATTGAGGGTCGCGATATCATTGGAGCTGCCAAGACTGGCTCGGGAAAAACACTGGCTTTTGTGATTCCTATTCTCCAGAAACTGTCTGTCGATCCATATGGCATTTATGCATTGGTTCTCACACCAACTAGAGAACTTGCTTTCCAGGTATGTTCAGCATGAGAGTCTGTCAGTCAGTCAGTCCCAACCAACTGACCAACCTACTACAATATAACTAAATTCACCAAACTACTTGATTATTCCATGCACATTTTGTTTTTGTTTTTTACATGTTTGGAAAATGAGAAGTGGTAATTTATTTATTTCAAGATTTACAATGCCTAGTTTATTTTTGTCTCCTACAAAATCAGTTTTGAGATAGTGTCATTCAGAGTTACATGGATGTAGGTATAAGAAGCAAAAACAAGAGCAGAGTGCTCAATTAACCCATTACTGCTGAGAACATGTAATATTTACTGTATTTTTGTTATATTAAATGTATTTACTCATAGATGGCTCCACAGTTGCACAGGCAATAAGGAGGCAATTAGTAGACTGACATGATCTCATCTGATTTCCCCTTTCCCTGATTTGTTATTGTTGTTTTTTTTGGTAATGCTATTGATATTAATGTTCTTATTATCATTACTGATATTATGATTATTATAAATCTTATTAACAATACTAATAGCAGTGCAGAATATTTTTAAAAATCTGGACATCAAGGGAAAGGGCTAACATATGAGATAGATTGGACTAGTAATTGACTCCTTGGTGGGTTAATCACCACCAACTCCCTCCCTACGTACTGCCATCTTTGTGCTTCATAGATTTCAAGTGGAAGGCATTAGAGTTGAATGCCAAGAACCCTCAAAAATTAACTTTAACCCCAGCACAGTAGTTTTGAGTTGGGACAGATAGCACTTATTCCCTTAATATTGGAATGACCTTCCACATGTAGGAATAAAACATTACTTGAAACAAAATATAATGGCATGACAGCCTGAGGTCTTTACAATGACCTTCCACATGTAGGAATAAAACATTACTTGAAACAAAACAAGCTGTGATCAAAGATTGTGAATGAAAGATAGAAAAGCTTGTTTCCCTTCTGTTTATGGTAATTTACATCCAGGCAGTAGATGGGAGAAGAGAAGTTTAACCCTCTCTCGTCAACCAAATCAAAATGTTCATGATGAATGTTGGGCCACACCCATGTACTTTCTGTTACAGCAAAAAGAATATGAAAAAATACATAGCTCCAGAACTTAATAAGATTTGATAGTACAGTGTTATACCAGCTCAAAATACTGTTTTAATAATAGATGATTATTATGTTGATTTGCAGAATATTTTTGGGAATCTATTTTAGAATTTTCATATTTAGTTTCCTGTCCTTTAGATATTATCAGGTATTAACATAGTTGTTACATTCTGTTGTATAAGACAAGTAAAAGGAAATTCTAGAGGTGTTAGGTAAGGCTCCTATCCCCTGCCATAACTAAGTTCCTAAATTTCAAGTAATGCTAAGCCAAAGGAGAAGGTAGAGTCAAGGGTGAAGTAGGAAAGGGGCCTTCAATTTTTTTTAATACAACCATGAGTCACTTTATTTTCAAATTATATAAATTCAAGCTTGTGCTCGAAGTGATCCCCAATATCCTGTCCTTGCAGATAGCAGACCAATTCAAGGGCCTGGGAGGTCCTGTCTCTCTAAAAATATCTGTGATTGTGGGAGGTATAGACAGGTTGACACAGTGCAAGGAGCTCAGCAAATCCCCTCATGTGGTAGTGGCCACACCTGGAAGACTTGCAGATATACTGGATAGTGCACCTGAATTTACACTCAAGAGGTAAGGAGAATGTGATTCATCTTGGTTTTCCTTTTTTCATTTGAGCAGGTGTGGCTAATATACTAAGGTTTCTCTGATTATTTTATATACATTACATTTCCTACCTTGTTTTCTGATATAGGAAGCAAGGATTCCCTATCCCTTCTTCAGTCAGACCTCAAGATCATCTGAATTCATGAGAATAGCTGTTGAGTCCTTCCTCCAATGCAGCCAGTTTTCTTCTTTTCAGAATAAAGTTCCTGGTTCTGGATGAAGCTGACCGTCTCATGGATGGCAGGTTTGATGATCAGATCCAGACAATCTGGTCATCACTTCCTGAGAGAAGACAGACTCTTCTGTTCTCAGCGACAATTACAGACAGATTGCAGAAAATGAAAGACTTGGCTTCCTCAGAGGTGAGGCATGGGGTTTTAACCCATTGGATCTAGGTGCTTCACTGCCTGCACATGGCCCAAAATCTGGGCATTAGGCTTACTTTATTGGGGACTCTCCTGGGTGTGTGGGTTGTAGGAGGACTCTCATGTTACTCTTTGCCTGCCCTTTGCAATTTTATTATATTTTCTTTCTGCTTACATTCTCTTTTTGTGTGTGTGTGTGTGCGTGCGTGCGTGCGTGCGTGCGTACGTCCACATCATCTCTTTAGGTAATTCATAACTCTGTGCAATGATAATAACAATATGTATCATTTGGTTATTTGTGGCTTTTTATTATTATTATTATTATTATTATCATTATTTAATATAAAATTTTCTGTAGTACACCCTGGGCAGGAATAGGATCCTGAGTATGGAAATAGTGTTATTCCTAGGGCCACTGCTCTTCCAGTAATAGCTCACAGATGGTACATTCCACACATTTACCAATAAATATAACGCAAGATCCCTTGCTTGATTACCCACTGATTCTAATAATGCTCTTGAGAGTTTTGTGCACTCATGGCAGGTCATTTCCATCACCCTAGCCTTTCAACTGAAATTCTAATGTTCCCATCATCCCAGCTCTCTGCCTAATTATTCCATGATGGCAAGTCTATTTTTATGATGCAATGATTACATCAGCCAGATCCTAGGGGATAATACATTGTTTTTAAAATGAATATAAGTCGTATTGTGATTGATTTTGACTTTATATGGTGTAATACCTTGCAGTTATATTTAGTCTTTGACATCAGTGAGCATTTAACATACCAGTGATAGCAGATCATGAGGTAATAGTAAAAAGAAATAAACCTGTGAATACCCAGGTACTATCACTCTTATTTAGAAAATTATCTCTTCCATCAGGTATTCCTCTGGCAGACAAGTGCAAAGAACGACCAGGCTACTGTGCAGCAGTTGGATGAGCGCTATTGTCTTGTCAGCCCGGTCTCAAAAGATGCCACAATGGTTGCCTTGTTATTGGAATTCTCAGAGAAAAATCCCAAAGGACTAATTATAGTGTTCACAGATACCTGTAAAAGTACACAAGTAAGTGCATTAGACATTGAATATTGTTTTGTCATTATTAACAAAATTTACATACCCTTTTCTAGGTCAGTGGAATTTACATAAAGGTAAAAAAAGTAAACTTGCATCACCTTTCAAAATGGAGAAGCTGATGCTATTACAAAATCCCTTTTTCCTAATAAATTGTCTTTTACTTCATTTCCAACCTGACGTCACAGAAGTTCACTTTTTGTCACAGATATTGAGCATGATGCTGAACAACCTAGGAGTGCAGTCTGTCTGCATCCACTCCATGCTCACGCAAAAGGAGCGTCTGGCTGCCCTTGCCAGGTTCAAATCATCTCAAGTGAAGATCCTCATTGCCACTGACCTCGCTAGTAGAGGCCTTGACATTCCTTTGGTAAGTTAGGATTTGAAAAGTAATTTGTGACTCATTGCCTCCCAATACCTTGCTCGTTGTTGTGGGAAAGCTTAGGAAACGGAGACTGAAGCCCAATGTACCTTGGACCTCAGCCCTTGCCTCAACTAATTTTGCTTGGTCTTTTCTTCTCTCCTTTCTGTATATTCCTTATCCCCTTCTTCTATCCCATTCCTAAGGTATGAAAGCCATGCTGAAGGGATGAAAGGCTGGTTTTGTATCAGTCATGAACAGCCTCCAGGTGCCATAGGTATGGTATACCCTTGGTTAATTGCCTAGCTCGCCTAGCTCTTACCCCTAATGGGGACCCTGAGGGGTAGACCATTTTGTTTCCCCATTTTATTCAGGCTCAAAATGGTCAATAATGAAGATTCTTCACCCTTAACCCAATGCCACCAGGTAAAAAGTTAGACAAATGGATGTGATAACAGGATTGTTGGCGCGCATCTGGCAGTTTCCCCTGTTTGCGCCCGGCTCATTCAGTTGTTTGCGAGTAACATCTGGCACCTAAATTTGAAATTTTACCTTCATTATATGTGCTATTGCCTAAAATCTTTAAATGAATCATATAAATGAAGCCGGTACTGACCTAGAAAAACAAACACTGTCCAGTAAGACAATGGCGTGGGATTGTTCTTAATATGATGCCATCTGTTTTTCGGTCCACAACAGCCATGCCACCTGGCAACTAGAGGTTAAGAATTTGATGGTTTTCAGACCCCTGCCCCTCCTTTGGCCACAGCTCAGACTGCTGATACTAATACCCCCACCTCAATGCTTACTGACAACTCTATCCATTCCAAAAACATCCATCCAGGTCATTACTCAACCTCCAGAGTGCACCCCTTCATCTCTCTCAATATTCTTCTCTCCATCTCCTACTACATAGTCCTCTTCAATGTCTACCCCCTCTTCCCTTATTGCTACTCTTCATCCTTATTGTTCTCCTCCCCACAGAACTACTCCACCCCACACCACCCCATCTTCCTCTTGCCCTTGTCCTTCTACTACCTCTACCTCTGCAGACCTTTTAAGTACTCTCTTTGGCCCAGCCAAGTGGGATCCATTCTTTTTTATTCCCCCCACAGCCCCTTATTCTGAGAATATCCTTCTATTTCAACAGTCCCTCCAAAAACAAGTAGGCAAGGTTACCTTTTGCAGCACTCCTATTGTTCACGCTTTACATCAAACTCGTGCACTATCTACCCAACTGATCTTACTGGCAAACCTATTCCTGCTGAACCTCACACCTCTTTTAGTACTTGGACTGGAACTGTTTCTCTCCCCCCAAATGCTTGTCCTATCTACAACAAGGACTAGTCAGACTGTGAAAATGACCTACTTACCTGCCTTGCTAATTATGATGCAGTGGCTGTATAGTGTTACGATATTCCTGCCAGAGACCAGCGTAAGTCCCATGTCAATATTTCCAAGATTAGCTTCCATAGACAAGACCTCCCCAATTAAGTGTATATTGGTGGATTGTCCTACCATGCCCGACCATATCGACCCAATCCTCGTCCATGTCAGAAATGTTGGTGTTTTGGCCACCAAACCAAACACTGTCGCTCCACAGCCCGCTTTCCTCTATGTTGCCCAACCTGGTCATGAACATTCAAATTCCATGCTCAGTTACGTACATGTGCCAATTGTGGAGACTCCCATGATGTATTTTATAGGAGCTGCCCTGCATATAAGTTTGAATGTGAGGTAGCAATCTTCAGATTTAAACTAGACAGGAAGCACAACAACGTGGTTTTTCTGTCTCAACTTATTCCAATAGAGTCCTTTGCTCTGCTCCCCCACCATCTTCACAAGATGTTTCTGGATCTGCCCCAGTATCTCTTCCCTATACCCTAAACCATCCTATGTCTAATCACCCTATCCCCCAGTCAAATTCGTTTTCCAGTCTAAATCCAGATACTCCAACCTCTACTACTTTCCTGATACCTAATATCTACCCCTCCTCCTCACTTTATTTGTTGCACTTGGTAACCTAAACGTTCCACTCCACCCTATCCTACACCTTCCTGTTCTTCTGCTCCTCAGATATCTGTCTCCTTTTCTCCTCCTCACAAGAAAACCTGTTTCTCAGTCTTCTTCACCCAACTCCCCTCCAGAAACCCTTGAAGACATCCAAAACTTCCTAGAGATGACCCTAGGGAACACTCTGCTCCCTCATCCACCCCCCAATCCCGCTGTTCCTACTCTTTCAACATTTAACCCATTTACAACGGGTGTCCCACATATGAGATACCCGGAAAAATAAATGTTGCCGGGCATCCTGCTGGTGTGACGCTGGATCGGAGCTTGCACTCCAATTCCGTTGCGGGCCGCGGCCGGCACGTGGACAGATTCCAGGCCAGCCATGCGCACCAATTTTGAAGGGAACTGTTATCTTCGGCTTCAAAATATACGGTCACTAGTAGGTTAAAGTATTTGCAGATATCCATCATCATCCTCCACAGGTCCCCTATACCCCCCTTCATTGTACATCTTCCCTTTCTACTGCTCCCACTTGAATACTCACATGAATCCCCTCTATCACATCAGTGTCCTTCTCCAGACATTCTTCCTGATACTTCAGTACCTTCCCCAGTACCCCTTTCTCATCCCCTGGATTCTTCTCCTCCTACTTTTCCAACAGCCACCTTTGTTTTCCTTGAACAATGTCCTTATTCCTTCCCCAGTCACAGATACAATGCAATTCACACAATCGCTCTACCCCCTTAACCTTCCCCATTTTAGTAATCCCTGCTCTACTTCATTTACTTCCCTCATTTCCCTTTTCATTACCATACTTTCCTAGAACACCCTCTAATCTTTGATATCTAACACCCCCCCCCCTCTCCCTGGATTTTTCTCCTACTTTTCCAGCAACCATCTCTGTTTTCTTTGAACATTGTTCCTATTACCTTCCCCAGTGACAGATACACTGTGATTCACTCAGTCAACCTATCCCCTTAACCCTCCCCTTTCTACTAATCTCTGCTCTAGTTCACTTACTTCCCTCTTTTTCCTTTTCACTACCATACTATTCTATAACGCTCTCTAATCTTTGACATCTAACACATTATATCCTAATCTTTAACTCCTCTTTACTCTTTCCGACACAATATTTTACCATAGTGGTATGTAACCTTTGATGTCTAGCCCATTTATTTGTTTCTCAAACATTAAAAATTAAACATTTGTGAATCATTATGGTGCATCAAATTTCAGTAGTAAAGCCAGGATTTTAATTCTGCTTCCTTCTAGTAATTTGTGGATTGTTTTTGAGTTTGAAATCCAGCCTTCTTATATCATAATTATGATACAGAGTTTTGTGTCCAAGGGAGAAAGAAATTAGCAATTTAGTGATAATCTTCCTGATACATACAAATTTTAAACAAAAGTGAAAGAATGATAACATTGCAGATCAAAAAAATCATGTGAAGAAAGAAAAAAAATGAAGTTAATAGATAATGATAACATTGATAACAAAAGCAATGAAAACATCTCTTCCTGTCATAGGTTCAGCTTATTGTCAACCACAAGATCCCAAACAGCCCAAGCGTCTACATCCATCGAGTCGGAAGGACGGCTCGTGCTGGCAGGTCAGGTCAAGCTGTGACCTTTGTGACCCCACATGAACTCAAGCTCCTCCTGGCTGTTGAAGGGAAGACAAAGAGGAAGATGTCTGAGGTCAAGGTAGGTCAAGAATGTAGTTAATTAAAGTTTTTCTATTTACTTAATGTTTTGTTTATTCAATTACTTATTTTGTCTTATTTTCATCTTTAGTATTTGTGTTCTTTGGTGGTGATTTCTATTTTCTATTTTTATTCTATTGATTTATTTGTTTAATTGGTTTAATTTTGTTTTTGATCTGTCCTGTGTTTGTCAGTTTTATTTTGTATTATTTTTGTTGTTGTTGTTTTTGGGTATTACATACAGTTGTTGCTGTTGTTACAATTGTTGTCATCATCATATCATCATCATTAGTAGTAGTAATATTAAAATAATAGTAATTATAAAATATCATCATCATTAGTAGTAGTAATAGTCATATTCTGTGAGGCTGATTTATAAGAAATTATCTTGTGTCATTTCTCTTTCCACTGACAATTTATTTATCTCAATCACAAACGTCAGGTGGACGAAGCGATGGCACAGAGAATTATGAAGCAGGTTAATGTCACAAAAAGAGAACAGGAGATCAAGCTTGATGAAACAGACTTTGATGAGCGACGGAACATCAACAAACGCAAGCGGTTAATCATGGAAGGAAGGTGAAGATTTTGTGGTTTTGTCATTTCTGCTATTTTTCTGGTTGATTTGTGTGAAACTTGTAGGAAATATCTGATATCTTTATGTAAGTCTAGTCAAATGGTGGAAATTCTGTGGCCTTGTTTTTTCCTGATTTGATTGTAAATAATACTAGTCCTTCACATTTCCTTCCATACAGAGATCCTGATGAAGTAGAGGAGAAGAAAAAGAAGCTGTTGAAGAAGAAACAGCGGGAGATGAAGCAAGAGCGAGAAATGATGCTACAGAGATTAGGCGTGAAAAAATCCAAAAAGAACGAAAGCCAAGGCAAGGGAAGCGTAGCCAAGCTTAACAGTCCTTCAAAAACACCAAATAGCACCAAGTCAAAGAATATATTGGACTCAAAGGGAAAGATGAAAAAGAAGCGTAGCAAAATGAAAACTGGTGGTGGTTTCACTGTCTCAGATCTCGAGTGAATTGTTATTATTTATAATCTTTTTTATTCATATGTTACATACTATTGTGTAAATACCTTATTGTTTGTTTGAGGATTATGTGTAACAATTGTTACTAGTAAAAAATATTTTTATGTAACTATGTATAAAACTAAAAAATAAATAAATATAAATTCATGAGGATGTATTATTTCTACTATAACAAGGAGTCAGATTTTGTTGAAACTAAATAGTTTATTTCTCTTTGCCTTGTGAGAAGTCCTTCAACATTTAAAAATTGTGAATATCTATATTTTTTTTATGTGACTGAATAAGAAAAGGAAAAAGAAAAGGGTAGAAGATATGACCATGCAAAATTAGTTGAGACGAGGACTGAGGTTAAAGGTAGGGGTGATCCCATACACTGGGCCTCAGTCTTATCTTCTAATTTATCTACTTATCGAAAAAAAATTGACAACATCTAGTCATTAGCAGTGTATACAAAATATAGTACTAAAGACTCTACGTAAGGAATGCATTATGGCAAATAGGTAAAAATTGAGTTAATACAGACAAAATATGTGAAATGTCAAAGGCTGTAGAGCACTGTAGATTTGTATGGTAGTGAAAAGGGTAAAGGGGGAATACCAAACGGAGTACGAAGGTTGTCAAGGACTGACAGAGCCAACCTTTCATCCTTTCAGCACGGCTTGCACTATAGGATGTGGACAGAAGAGAAGGAAAAAGAAAGGTGGAGAAGCAGAGACCATGGAAAATTAGTTAAGGCGAGGGCTGAGAGCCAAGGTAGGGGCAATTCCATTTATATCTGTAGAACTGAATTGTATTTCCTTTTATGGAATAAAAAATAAAAAAATGCTATTAACAATTTCAATAAGTTTGAGCTTGATTACCATTTACATTACATTTTCCCTTTATACCATTCACATCCTGTCAACAGTTAAAAAGAGATAGAAAAGGCAAAAGCAAACAATCTTTATTAATATTCATTTATTTAAAATAACATCACAGCATACAACAAGATGGGGCCAACGGTAACAATGCATGATGCGTAAGGTGCATGAAGTGTGGGGGTTGGTCAGCTGGGACACCCAAAGTCTTCTTGGGTCATCCCTTATTACATGTGACCACAGACATGGCTAGATCATGGGCTTAAGACATTCCTCAGAACTTCAGGTCCTCCTTAAAAATTCCAGCTGCCCTTACATAACCTCAATGAAAAATGCAACCAATGGTTGGTAGAGGAGAAATTTTGGCATGTGTTGTTTGTCTCTCAAAGATTCCTGCTCCTGTTAATGGTATTCAGATTTTAGCAGTGATGGTTGTAAGAAATGGCAATGAGATGGCAATGACAAGAGGGCCTGGAAGGTAGTACTGTGACCAAATGCCACAGGAGAAAGAAAGTATCACATTTGTTTCAACAAGACGAAAAGATGTACAGGATATACAATAGTAAGGAAAGTTGAGAAAAATACAAGCAAGAGAATGAAAAAGTCCTCCCTCTATGTAATGTCTCACTGTAGAAGCTGTGAATGTAATGTATATATCATCCACACACAATGCTGGGGATGTATGTTCAGGTATGAGGTTAAGTAGCTGCAACTAATAACTCCACTTTAGCTGCATATTTTGGGGCACTGTGTGTGGATCTAAAAGGTGGTTTATTATTAAGCTGCTAAAACTTACTAGCACAAAACAGTTCCCTTTACAATCTCTCATCAGTTGTCCCAAGTTCAAAGAACAATTTTTTTAAAATCTAGTTTCCTTACAAAGCAAGAAGTTAGAATAATAAACCAGACAGTCCTAAACGAACAATAACTTTTGTTCATAATAAATAATTTATAAATTGTTACTCTTCCACAGTACACTACTGATTTTGTTGAGGATCGGATGAATACTTCCACTGATAACCTATTTTACATAATGTCATTTGTGACTTGAACCAGTCACCAGAGACAATAAATATTAAAAGACTCCTTATTACACTTTTCCCATTCCAAATCTGCCTTACTTTTGGCATGCAATAAACATTTCCAAGGAGAAAAGTTCCTTTCCACATACTTTAAAATTATCCTATTAAAAAAATAACCTTTGTTTCTTGTTTTTACTATCCCAGTTCAGTCCAAAGGATGGGAATTAACATTGACATTTAACAATGGTGTCTGCAAAGCATTTGTTTTATAAATATCAAAGTAATTTCAAGAACACTATGGCTTGTGACTTTCATCCAGGCCTTTGCAGTGTACTGAAGTGCTACTCAAAGTGCACCGTACACACTGGTATTAGTACATGAGCCACAGGCTGCCAGGCCCCACTTAATTTCCAGAAAATATTATATAATTTCTTTTTTACAAAATAAATATTATTAAAAAGTGTGTTCACTTTAAATATATCCCTTATGTTTTCCCCATATAAATTGATGTTACTATTAAAGTTTAAATAATATTTTTGGATCATATGTAAATAATATGGCACATATATGCTACCGGTCCCTGGCATATTGGAAAAAAAAGGCTTGTCTACCATAACAGATGGTGTATACAGTCACAGACATATCTGAAGATTTATAAACAATCACTTGCAAAAAAGTAATTATTGTCATCACTTCCTGACCTAGTCCACTATGGCATATAAGACAAGTATTATTTTGGCATTTACCAGTAAGCTATCCACAGACAATGCTTTTTGTTTTACCTATGACCATATAAAAAAAAAATCCTTCTTTTTAAAAGATATACCTATTTATGTTTGCATCTTTTGATCCTCCATTCTGTGAATACCATTTTTTCCTCTCTATTTTCTTATGTAAAGAAGTAATCACCATGCTTAGTTTTTTTTATAGAAAGGAAAAAGCATAGTGACACAGTTTCCATTGATGACATGCATATATTATTAATGCTGAATTCTCATCTCCAGAACCAAGCAAATTTTTTTTTGTCAAATGTGTCAAGTTACTCTAATATCTATTACAATGTTGAATTATGTTCTATGTATCTAAATCTATGTTTCTTTGTTTATTCTTGGTTTGACTGTTCACTGGCCTTACTTCAGGTTTCATTCAAACAGGAGTTTCAAGTGGATTTCTAAAAATTCTCTCTTTCCACTGGTTAAAAAAGGGCCTTTAATAAGCCTTCAACATTTCTATGCCAGAGAAACTAATTGGAGAAAACTGGTTTTATTGTATACTTTCATTATATATATAAAAAGTATTAAGTACATCTGATCTGTCTATAGTCTACTTCTTGCCTATGGATACTTTATAGAAAATTCTCTTAAGTGTTTTAAAAGTCATAATATTAATAATTTATTATATTACTCTACATAATCCTTATCGGAAAACATTCTACATCACAATCTCCTTTATTTTATAGCAGTGTTGTAGCTTGTAACTATCCTGAACCTCTCCTCACTTTTGCACTACAAATGTTGTATCTTGCCTCTATTAAATGTAAAGATGATCCTTTCTTGTGTTCCTCTTAAAAAAAAGTGATATACCTTTCACACTAAATCACATTCTTTTCTAGCACATAGACCCATAACTTTTTAAAGCAAAAACCATACTGGCTTCCTAAACATTCCACTCCTGGTCTATATCAATTAAGGCTTCAGACGACTAAGAAAAATATTTCTATAAATGGCCCATCACAAATTACAGTTTCATACTGTCACACATTGCATATAACTGTCTAGTTTAGTACTTACTATAAGATGTAGAATGAGGAAATTTGTTATCAAAAGTTCAAGACTTGTTAATGTCAACATCTCTGCTTTAATGTACATTCAGTGTGCTAAACACAGTCAAGACTAGCAAAAAAGTTCTCCAGAATAACATTTCTTGACTTTAAAAACATAGTAGTAGTTGTTAAGAGAAAGAAAGAAAAATCTCACTTCTTACACTATATACACTTGTATCACTTTATGTATCTTGTTAATTCTGGTCCACAATACTTCATTGTTTTTCCCTGATGCAAAAGAAAATGACTGTACTATACACTCATGGTTGATGTCACACGTTCCTAAGGGTCCCAAATGAACAGAAGTAAAACGGATTCTGATTCACAACTCCAAGCACATGACAGTTGCCTGCCCCCCCCTCCTCCTCCCTCTAAAATTCACTATCACTGCCAAAATAGAGAAGAGAAATCACAACAAAATAAGGATATGCATTTGGAGTGACCGCTGCCCCAGCCTGCTTCTACTATTCACATAACATACCAGTAAAAACCATTATGGTTGTTTATAACATATTGCCTCTTGGACTGCTGGCTTCTGCAGAGGCTAGTAATAATAATTATAATATTTACAATGACAGCACATAGGGGCACTGGTAAGGCGTTGGTATGGTGGCTTGACAATGATCTACACCTGATTTTGAGGAATTTCCCTTTGCAATAATTCAACGCTTCATAATTTTTTTTTTTTTTTCATATTCTCTCTTCTTTTCCATTTTTTTGTCATCAACACAGAATCTATCAAGCCATCTCTTCACAAGTATATAACGAATTCAGGCTTCACCACCTTTTCTTCGATAAAACTTTGAGTACACATGAAATTCAGGTCTGAAAAATCATCATCATTCCACCATAGAACTCACACATTGTACAGCTAGGAGAGGCTCTTTTTTTATACTCTTCACCTACTATATACAGAGGCATCGTAGAATATGCGTAATTATATAAATGTTAAGTCCATGAGAAGTACGCAGAGTGCAGCTCCTGGCATGAGTGAGAGAGGGGGGAGAGAAGGGACCTAGTGGCATCTTGATATCTTGGATCTTGCACACCACCTGACCCACATGGCTCACGCTGTCTGAACATCTTTGCATAACAGGACACATCACTGACAAAGGCCTTGTATATTGATTCTATATCACCAAAACTTTCAAAACCATTTTCTTTTTAGCCATCTGAAGATTTTCTGTTGGAAAAAAAAAATTGGGGAGTATCTAGCAAATATTCTGAAACTAATTTTCTTCTAACTGCTCCTGAAAATAGGAAAGGTTGACTTGATACTTTATGAAGCATAGACCTTACACTGAATATCATCAGGAATGTGTTTGCAGCACAAGAATATCACATGTAATAAACAATCAATTTGTCTACCTTATAAGTCCACGTAAAAAAAGAAGGATTAAAGATTTATTTTCTACAACCTGGAGATCTCTTCCTTGCATCCAGCTTGACATTACACTTTCTTGCTTTATTCTTTGTCACCATACATATCAAATGTTCCAGATCCACTTAGCGAGATGCTGACCTCCAGATTTCATCAAAAAGAGCACAAAAGTCTTTCAAGCACATCCCCATTCATTGCCAGCACATATCCAACTGCACTGATTTGCTTCATAGTATTGGCTACTTGCCTGCTCACCCACTTCCCTCACACTCTGCCCTGCCAACATTACCACCATCCCTAATGCCAAGGATAGTGTTCGAGCTCCTGCTGCCTTTTCCTCTTCCTCCTATTCCATTTGCCCATGCATGCCTGCGAGCCAAGGTGGTGCCATCTCTCTCTCTCCTTGGTTGACTAGGCCATGTAGATGAAGATATTGATGTTCTCGTCGTCACGCTTCATGTATTTGTGTTCGATGAGCCATTCCAGCTGCTCCTTGATCAGCTTCTTGCTCGGAAGGAACATGTTCTTCAGCATCTCCACCAACTCTGTCTGCAGTTGAGCGTTAGAGATCCTCTTGCGCATCTTTAAGATCTTCACTATGGCTTCCTACAGGAGGAAAGAGAAGAGAAGTTAGCAAGGGAAAGTATGCAATACTGCAATACTATATATAAACAATAAAAAAAAAAAGGATTAAAAACCTGATATGTTCTTGAATGAGATGCTGGCTAGGTGTAGCTTATAGATGATAACAAACTATAAAATTCAATGCATAACAATTTTCATTCATTTTTTTTTTTTTTTTTTTTTTTTTGTGAAGAAAAAAGATGACAAAAAATTTACACATCTAAATGTTTGTACCTGAGTTCTGAGTATTCTAAGCTGCACAATGCCCTCATTGTCCTCCTCCTTGCTTTTCTCTGTACTGAGCTGCAGACGCCCAATTAAGTTCACTTTGCCACGCTTCTGGGGTTTGCCATTTTTACTGTGAGGGATAGAAGTAGAGTTTTCATGGAGGAATTATTTTTAACAGGAAAAAAAATATAAAAAAAGCAATACAAAATATAAATGTGAAAAAGAATATATATAATACTAATAATAATAAATCATAATTAACCCTACACTGACAGTGAAGTTTCTGTGTGGCACTCATTCCGGAGACTACTGGCAACTGTTTAGCCTTTCCGGCTGTGCTATGAACAGCTAGTCCTGCCCACTCACTCGCTAAAGCAAGTCATGGCGCGTATACATGTGCCCATCATGAAGGGTAGGCTTTCCATCATGGATATAGCCATGCCCATCAGTAAAAGGTTAAAAGACTATAAAACAATTTATTACAAAAATCATGTCCTAAAACCTTAATTATAGTAATATGATTCAACCATAAAAAATTACAGACATTAAAACAAACTTCTAATGAGATACTCACATAGGTGCAAATTCCTGGTTAACCCAAAAGAGGGTGTTTTCTGTGAAGTCCTTAGGTGATGAGACCTCTCCAGAGAAGGACAGGACTTGTCTTTTCATCTTTGGAAATGCTACCAGGGACTGTGGACAAAGAAAATATTGCTTTATTTTACAATCTTTCATTCAAATTATATATCATTTGACAATCTGTTGATTTATTATACAGTCACTAACTCACTCTCTCTTTCAGGATGTGCACGAGTGTGCGTCTGCTCGGATTTAACTAACATCCACATGACTCACCCACAATGTCCGTCTCAACTCTGGATCTGGAAGTTCAGTCGCAAGACGGAG
Organism: Penaeus vannamei; assembly: GCF_003789085.1. NCBI lineage: Eukaryota > Metazoa > Arthropoda > Malacostraca > Decapoda > Penaeidae > Penaeus > Penaeus vannamei. The sequence continues at coordinate 531,711 of NW_020870492.1, read as the reverse complement.
ATTATCGAAGGAGATCTTATCATGTATTCGTTGGTTCCAGGCAAACATGACAGCCATCTGGAAGGTCGTTACGTCCAAGTCGAACCTTCCCATATTATTGCAGAAGGTGATCTGTGGACAATATTACACTTTGAGTAAGATGATGACAATGATGGTTACCACAAAAACAAAACAATTCAGACTATAATCATTACCTACAATCATATTTAGTCTAATGGTAAATAAGAAATAACAAAGGTCAGAACAATAAATATAAAAATAAAAACAGGAAAGAAGATATATGCCATCTTTCATACAGTTTAATCAGCCTTAATGTATATCTACATAAAGCTACTTAACACTTCTAACAAGGATATTCATCAGAACTCTGGCAAAGAAACTGGCAAGTATCAAGCTTACCGTGCCATTGGACATGTGGTGATGCCACAGCAGTTTCCGTCCTGAATGCTTCTTGCGATAGAAATCCTCCACCTCTGGGATGAAATCTTCCAACTCCATTGGTAAACTAACTGTCACTCTGTCACTGCCTCTTGCCCATGCCCCAGCATTCAATATCTTAATGTTTAGATTATCTGCCAAAAGAGAAAAACTGGTTAGTTAAGCCTGAAAGTGATATAAAAATATTAATGACAGTCAAAATAGGATTAATCTGAAGAAAGAATCCAGAAATATATGACTATATAAAGTGTTGAAAATTAAAATCATGTTTCAACAGTAATAATAAAAAAAAACGTGAGTATGAAAATAATTTGTATTATTTCTCTCATTAACTGCCACATCATATACCCACATTGTTCTTACTTTTTACCTAAAAATTCAATCTACTGCTTGACTATGGACTATTACATAATTCAAGTGAAAAGCACCCTGGACAGATACGACTTAAGAGGTGGTCACATTAGTCTTGTCTATCTCAGGAATCCCATAAAGATTCCTCGCCTGATCTCAACATTTAATGAAATTAAATTTCCTGCCTATCACAATACAGAGCAAGAACCTGTGTTGGTGTTTTATCCCAGTTACAGCAGCAAATATGATGCCAAATCAAAACCAAGGTAAAATTACAGGTAACCACCTCATCACTTGATGTCCTAAACCCTTTTTATCATGTCATATTAGATGTAATTATATTGTAGAAATAAGTAATACATATTACAACTAACAATGATGCCTCTTCCTCTTCCTACTATTCCTTTTGCTCATTCTCACTTATTTACTTACTTACTTACTTACTTACTTACTTACTCACTCACTCACCCACCCAACCACCTACCCACCACCCACCCACCACCCATTTGAGGTCAATATCCATAAGTGGAGCAAAAATATTAAAGCATGGGTGGGCAAGGACCCCAACAGTGTAGTACGGAATAGAGGAGGGAAGGATGGTGCGAGACATTCAAAATCCTGAGAATTACAAATTGATACACCAAACTTCAACTCAAAAATATTGTTATTTTTCCTCACTATATAAATAAAAATGGGGAATGGCACAAAAAAAAGCTGAAGAAAAATGCTGTAAACAAGGGCACTATAAAACAAGGGTTTCCTATATTTGACTTAACTGAGTAAAAGTATTTGTTTCCTCCCAACTCCAGAGTCGATCAATTCATAATTTCCTCATAAATCATTAATTTCCCTTATGCTGGCAGATGTTATTGGAAAGTCTATTGCTAGATTTTCTATTTCTGTTCAAATATTGGGTATCTGAGGAGCTGGGTTGCCATCACAAATCTCACTGGCGTAGACTGGACTAGTGTGACCACAGATGACATAGTGTGAAAGTTGCCTAATGGCATTCTCAAATCCTACAATATGTACTCAACTTTAAAACTAAAACAACAATATCATGCAGGGAAGCTTTCAATACTTTACTGTGATATGAATATTGTGATATGAAAACATAGCCTACCTGCTACACTAGACTTTGTGGTTGTTCGAATAGATTCCTTAAATTGTTGATTGAGATCCTCCGACACCTTGATATCCTGGAACATTCTCGCCAGCTTATTGACAAAGTCTGCTGGCATGCCTACTTCTCGTAACCTGTTCATAGAGAAAACAACGTCATTTGAATAGAGAATAACTTTTACAAAGGCAAAAGCTCTTCTACACTCAACATTATAGTAGGGGGGAGTGGAAGTGGGAGAGAGGGAGAGAGAAAGAGAATATTCTTCCCCTACATTCACTCTTGCTAAGTCTGGATACATACCATTCCACCATGTTCTCCTCTTTCTCTGAATCTGCTGACGTATCTAAAATGAGGCGTCGTGTGAGGTGCGCCTTGTGATACCTCATGAACACGTCCTTGTTGCTTACATACTTTAGCACCAGCAACTGCAAGGAAAAGAGATATGAAGTCCACATGCCATTTCAATATTTCCTTCCTCCTTATCTATGAAGACAAATCATCTTAAACCAATATAATTATGATTTCCCTGAACTATAACCCACATGCAGAGACATCATAACATAACATAAAAAAAAAGGGTGGGGGGGGGGGGGTCTTGCCAAGCTTCTATTGCCAAGTCATGTAAGTGGTTGTGTCACTGTCAGCTGTAAATGTAGTGATTTTCTAAGGGGATAATAAAAAAAGAGTATGCCAACAGGAAGAACAAAGGGAAGAACAAGAAAACACACAAATATGCTGAAGGCCTTTTCACTTCACTTCTTTAGGGTACTTTGAATTCCACAAAAGAGTATGCCAAACAAAAGGTGGCATGTGAGGCACGGACAGTGTCTGTGTTGGGAATCGGAGGTTCAAGAAGCAGAGAGGGTGAATAAAGCCAAGTATCTGGCAACTGCACATTTGGCAGAGCACTGAGGAGTTAAATAAAAAGGCATGTTTTTAAGTTCACAGCAAATGGCCATCACTGTCAGAAATCTTCCTCATCCTAAGAATTTTTTTTATACCCAGTATTGCTGTTGGCAAAAATAATACCAAAAACACTCATTTCTTATACAGGCTTTAGGCCTTAAGGAGAGACATTTCTTTATATCTTCAATGACTATCCTATCAAAATGATCACTTTGCTTGATATCAATAGAGTTGTATTACTAAATAAGGTATATCATAAGTAACACAAATTGTACAGCCAACTACAACTTAACCTGAAAGCAATATGCCTTATACCTAATGGAGGCAGGTTACTTTTTGTATATTTCAAGAAGAAAAAAAATGCTGTATGTCAAAAGTAATTTTTATCCCTTACTGGCTATCTAATTCCACAAACTAACTGCAGTGCAGCTTTCAATTCTGGATTAAAAAGTGGTGTTTCCCATCACTTTTTAATCCAGCATTTAAAAACATAGCAAAAATAGAAAAAAATCTTTTCATTTTACTAACTGTACCAGATATCACAGTCATAATATGTCCATTGAAATTATAAGAACTGTCATCTCTGTAAATGCCTTAATACAAAAAGAAGACTAAAGAAAAAAACATACCACATCCTTCAGCTTGCTCTCAATGTCATCTGCAGTGAGTCTTTTGCTAAGTGGTGTCTTTCTAAGGAGCATATCACAGTAGTTAGCCAGCAGCTCAGGGCATTTGGATTCCGGCTGTGTTTTATTACCGATACCTTTCTGTGGTTCCAAAATAAAAGACAAAATGCAAAATGTCAATCAATAAATTGATGAGATAATATAATTTACTGGCCCAAACCTTCAAAATCATCTCCAAACTCAGAAGTTTTCTTTGCTTAGCTGATTAGGTATACAGATCAAGTTCAGTATATGCCATGACAGTTTCACAAACAAAATACATACTTCTTACTTTTAGTAGTCTTACCGTTTTACTTGGTAATTCAAGTTTAAAAACTTGAGTATCATTGACAACCTGTTTATAAGCCTTATCTCTGGCAGTAAGAAAGCGAGGATCTTCATTAAATGCTTCTGTTACTAACTTACTGAACCTCTGGAAGAGGTCTAGCAACTTCTCCACATATTGTTCAGAATCCTGTAGGAGACAAATTACTCATTACTTTGCTTTAGGTAGTATTCAATACTGTAACATTAAAGAAACTTATTACCATAGTAAAATAAGATAACAGTAGAATTATAGCCCATCTGGTTGTGCCCTTTAGTATGCCTCAAAAAAAAAAAAACACACACACAAAACCAAAAATTTTATCATTATTTTGGAGTTTCATGTTTTATTCTTTTAATGTACATCACCTGTGTTATACTATCTGCTGCAGCCACCATGTCTGCCAGTCCAGCTGAGACAATATGTTCTTCAAGTGCATCCAGCATTGGCTGAATTCCATCTGGGACACGGTCCATCAATTTAAACATCAACTGTAGTTCTGTGAAAAAAATAACAAATAAAATTCATCCTGCTCATGATTTTAAAGCTGAAATGCAGTCTTATGCTCTATATGGAACCTAACTCCATATTTCCATTTTCCTTGATGGTCTGACTGACTTTTACTTATCAGGCAGTAACAA
>NW_020870492.1:504762-519762 GCF_003789085.1 Penaeus vannamei | reverse complement strand
TTGAAGCCAAAAATAATAGTTTCCAGGCGGCTTCAAAATCGGCATGCTGGATATGTGGGACACCTGTCATAAATGGGTTAACAATAGTGATTTGAAACTTTATATAAATCAGTTATTACTATCTATTTTTCCTGTCCTAGTTGCAACTTCATAACATTTAGTGCATACACCAAACCAAACTTGATATTCACTCAATTCTGAAGATAGATTCTCTATATGACTGACAGCAGAATTATGCCCTTGAAATTAAATTTACAAAAGAAGGAATTATCTATTAACTCTTTCATTATCAAATTCCATGGAGAAGTACACGTATTTCTGATGTCAAAGTAACTGAGGTATTGAGATATCACTGGAAATATGCAAGTACTTCCAAATGTTTCTATTTTTTTCACAGACCTGTATGGTCTACCACTGCAGCCAATACACTTAAGCTTGATATGAATGGGCCTACCATTTTAAAGCAAAAAATGTCAGAAAGTGAAAATAAAGATCAAATGACAGTGAAATATGACAGTGAGTTTGAGGCAAACGACAATGAGAGGAAGTGAAAAGAAGATCCAAAGGAACATTCACATCACAATGATTTAGGTAAATGTAGTAACACGACGATCTCTGCTGTGTGGCTCAAGGCTGATGATATGAATGTAAGTGAAAGTGATGAAACTGAAACTGAAATCTGTGTCAAATGAGTCTTAACTGGTGTTGCTCAGCCCCAGAGTCATTTAGGTCATTGAGTGATCCTTTTTTCTAATAAACTTTTTATTGATTTTTTAAAATTCAAAAGCTTTCCTGATGGGCATCTAGAACCTATTGTGAACATTGAAAATCACTTCTACAGTCCATTTGATTGTAGTGCATTCTCTCGCCCTCTCACATTCACTCACACTCACATTCACTCACATTCACTCACACTCACATTCACTCACACTCACATTCACTCACACTCTCAAACACATTTATTTCTGTTGGTATATCCCTTTTATCCATTATATAATCACAAATAGTTCATATAATGTGGTCATGGGCTAAATCTAAACAACTCACTTTTTCATTACAAGGACTGCAGCAAGGAAAGACGCTACACAGTAAAGATGCAGTTAATAAACAACTAGTATCATTCAGTTATCAGGTGGAAGATTACCGAAAGTACACAGACATCGGAAAGGTATAGCTTTACTTCTTAATAAATCTAAACTATCCTAAATCTTCTAATATTCAGCAACAAGGTTCATACTGACAATAACAAACACAATAATAACATGCATTCAGGAAAGACCTTTCAAGAAAACCACAAATGAATCAAACATCAGTGACATGGCACTCATGTCAGGCTAAAACACCTCCTCACCTGCCAAAGTGACCCCATTCTTCCGTGTTGGAGTTGTATTCTATATAATTGCCAACTTATTTCTTTATTTAAATCAATTTCCTTTTAATATCTTGTCACAACAAAGAAAATCCCTCTCTATATACATATGTATCCTAAGATAAACCTGAAAACCTCTGTCTATAAATTTCATCTGAAAGAAAGATCACACAATCAGAATTTCATTGCATTTCTTACAAAACGATATTTCCATCAAGAAGAAAAAAAGTCAAGAATCAAAGTAAAAAAGGAGAGAGAAATCATCTGCATAGTGGAAGAGAGAGAGAGAAAAAAAAAATGAAACTGACCCAAACAGAATATGAATGACAACAGGAGAAACAAAAAAGCTAAATATGAAAGAGGAAAAATAACTCAGTATTCAAACTATCAGCAAAGGAAACAATGGAAGGAAAACTTCACAAGAAAAGGGATGATACCAATAGTTACATAAAAATAACGCTTGCAATACTTCCTTTACCTCAGACTTACAATTGCATTTCTACCAAAGGATTCTTACAAACTCTGCCAACCTATTACTGCACCTAATATCTTAAAAAGCAAGAATTTTTACAGCACACACAACTAACAGATAAACTGAATCACACTACTTCTAATTTGATATACAAGAATAATACGAAAAATAAAAATAATGTATGTGCGTGTGCATGATTTTTCAGAATTCACATATCCTCATATAAATCAATAATATCAAAGGTTGAAATATGTTTAATGCCAAGGGAAAGAGGCAAGAGAAAACACACAGCTAATTAATGCCTCCTTCCCTTTCTGATACTTTCAATATCTCTACACGGTAATGCTTTACAGTATGGACACACTCTCCATAGACTAAGCCCCCAACTCCACTTCAAAAAAATTATTTTTAAATATATGTTGTTGTGGCTGGATGTGTCTGACTGCCCAAGGGGAAGGTTGATGACGGGCTCTGCCTTCCCAACATTCATCGGGAAACATTGTCTTCACCTCGGCAAGCACAGCAAGTTAGAGCTAAAACTCGGGAGCACCAAGTGGACTTCGGCTGCGGGGGTGCCTTCCATGATATTTTTTTCTTTTATTTGTGGCATTACTGTTTGTGTTTACAGATTATTACATGTACTGATGACTGCATCTTTTTGTCATATACAAGAATATCATATTCAATTTGTCCTAACTTACAGCGTCCATACCGTAAAGATTAACCCTCTACATATCTACCAAATCAGACCTTAAGTTATTTCAAACTACAATACAGTCTGAATTCCTTTCATCAAAACCTTTATCATGTAATAAGAATACATCACAAGTGAAAATTACATCAAACTGTTCCGGTAATCTCCTTAAACAAATTCTTTTTGCTAAATTAGTACCAGATTATTAGGCACATAAGGTCAATCAAGTCAAGAAATGTATATAATAATTACTAATTCTACAAAGATATCCATAAAGATATACAGTAATACGTATTGCACAGCTAATAAAAAGAACATTGGTCTCTACTTCTTCCTAAAGATATGTTATAATACTTTTCTTCTATACTTCAAAACTCTAAAAATATAAGAAAGTGCATGGTTTAAGAGGTAATTCACAAAAAAATTCTCACACACATTAAACATATAGGATTATAGATTTGATAAAAGCACTTTGCAAATCACTATACAGTCAATTTCAATAAAAATAAAGATAGAATATTTCCTCAAAATTACTATATAAACCCTACAGCACGGCACATGTAAAATATGACAAAACGTGTGCATCCCTATACCATATTCTAAACAAAGAGCGCACTCATTTCGGCATTCATTTCTAACATTCCGCAACTTCTCTCCAATAGCTCAGAATCTCCAAGACAAGAATACCAAACCTGTACGAAAACACAACAACAGCAAAAATTTAACCTCTGATCACGCATCCCAATATACTAATATCCTAAGCGAATCTGATCCACAGTCAACTGTCCGTAACCTTAAACCACAGAGAGACTAAATCCAAAAAAAATCCACCAGACCCCAAAACCCTCCTTTAAACTCCCTCCCCGACCCCAGAGCCCCCCAAGCGCCCCCCTCGCCAGCCTGGGGTCGCCCTCGGAGGCCACTGTCACTCGCCCTCCGTCCACGAAAGGCACTGCTAAAACCTCTATCCCGGAGCGAGGCCGGAGAGGAACTACGCAGGAGGCCGAGGACGAGATCTACGACTCGGGAAACAAAGTAAAACAAAGAAAGAAAAAAAAGTGAATTCTTGGACGGCCGCCGAGACCAGTGACAAAGTCCAACCTCGGATGTAAACAAACGATGACCCGCTCTTATCACCCTCTTTTCCTCTCTTTCTTCCGTGTTTATCGGGGTTTTTGGCCTCTTTTCTCGATTTTTTGGATGTCCCTGAGAACCTATGGTGGTTATGACGGACCTGAGTGGTGTAGGTTGAGAGGAATCATACAAATAACTCGAAGTTCCGTATTAATACATACCTTCAACAACGCCGCCATGACACATTATTAAAGTCTATAGTGAGGATGAAGATTCACGTTTATTTATTGAAAATAAATAATATAACTATATATCGTATTAATCAAATATTAGTTAAAATATAAATCGATGAGTAATTGTCCTTCATTGTTGCACGAGAGGTAAATATAAGAATCCGAAAAAAATAGCTCTCATTTGAAATTTCTAGAGTTCACTTAAGCCCGCGAATTTTCAAAAAAAATATAACCTCAGCTTCCCTAGTAACCTTTAACAAATTGCGAATACTATATCAGACCATACATATTGGAAAAACTTCTTTTAACTATTTATATCAATAAGCTGTTCATTTTTTGCAAGAAAAAGGAATGTTTATCACGCCTTCTAAAAATAACTAATACTATAAAAATAAGATTAATAGACCCTAATCACTTCTTAGTTGTACTTGGATTTTCATCCAGAATTAAATATCATTGCGATTTCGACTTACCCCGGCCAAGTAATGGAACTGATCCCTTTTGTACAAAATGACATTTCGGATATATGTAACTAAAATTTGTTCGAGACAAAGAGCGACGTTCGCGTCTCTCTCTCTCTCTCTCTCTCTCTCTCTCTCTCTCTCTCTCTCTCTCTCTCTCTCTCTCTCTCTCTCTCTCTCTCTCTCTCTCTCTCTCTCTCTCTCTCCTCTCTCTCGTTCTCGTCTCTCTCCCTCTCGTTCTCGTCTCTCTCCTCTCCCCTCTCGTTCTCGTCTCTCTCTCTCTCTCTCTCGTTCTCGTCTCTATCCCTCCCTCCCCCCCTCTCTCTCTCGTTCTTGTCTCTCTCCCCCCCTCTCTCTCTCGTTCTCGTCTCTCTCCCTCTCTCTCTCTCCTCCCTCCTCCTCACTCTCTCTCTCTCTTTGTTTATGCATAATAGGTACATCTATTTATAGTCGCTGCTACGCATAGATCTATTTTCTTTTATTGTATTGGTGTCATAAATTGTGCGTGTGTGTGTTGTGTGTGTGTGTACGTGAGTGTATCCGCGTATGTACGTGAGTGTATCCGCGTGTGTACGTGAGTGTATCCGCGTGTGTACGTGCGTGTATGCGCGCGTGTAAGTCTGCGTGTGTGTGTGTGCGTGTGTGTGCGCGCGCGTGTAAATGTGTGTGCATGTGTGTGTGCGCGTGCATGTGTGTGTGTGCGTGCATGTGTGTGTGCGTGTGTGTATATGAGCATATGTGCACCGCGCCGGTATCACACAAAGGGCACTGAATGACCTTTTCTCTGAAGCGCAGTTTTTCGTACGTCCGCCAGGAAGAAGAATCCATTTTCTGCGCAAAGAAACAAAGAAACAAAGAAAGAAACAAACAACGTAGGCATTCGAGATTCTGCGTCATTAGTAAAGATGGTTTTGTTTGTTTGTTTGTTCTGAATTGATGAAAATAATAACAACTTTGATGATAATGATAGCCAAATATTATTATCATCATTTTCATTATAATTACTAATCAATGACAGAAATAACAATGATAACAATAATATATAATAATAATGATAATAATAATATAATAATAATAATAATAATAATAATAATTAATAAGTAATGTAATAGTAATAATAATATATAAATATATAATAATAATAATATAATAATAATATAATAATAATAATATAATAATAATAATAATATAATAAGAATAAATAATGATAATAATATAATAATAATAATAATAATAATAATAATAATAATAATAATAATAATAATAATAATAATAATAATGTAATTGTGATGATTGATGATGAACCGTATTCAATAATACATGTATTTCTATGAAGATATATTCGAAACCGGTCAAATACATATCTTGTATTGTGAAGATATTCATTATCATTCATACCTTTCCACAAATGATGATGATGATGATGATGATAAATGATAATAATGATATAATAATAAACAATCAATAATAATAATAATACAATACTGACTACAAAAAAAACGATAACAGCAATAATAAGAATAACAATGATAATAATATATTCATCAATAACAAAAATAAATAATGAATGAATATAATAATGATAATGATAAATATAATAATAAAATAATATATATAATAATAATAATAATAATGTAAATTAATAATAATAATAAATAATATAATAATAATAATAATAAAAATAATAATAATAATATAATAAATAAATAATAATAATAATAAATAATAATAATAATAATAATATAAATAATAATAATAATAATAATAATAATAATAATAATAATAATAATAATAATAATAATAATAAAAATAATAATGATATAATAATAATATATAATAATGTAATAATAATAATAATAATAACAGAACAATAATAATAAAACAATAATAGAAATCCTAATAAAAATTAAGAAAAATAATAACAATAACAATAATAACAATAAAAATAATATGATAGTAACAATAATAATAACAACAAAAAATTCAATATCAATAGTAATAATAACACAAGACAATAACAATAAAAAACTAGAAGCACTGCCTCCGCATACCTCTGCCAAGGCAATACGGCAGCTGATGCAATAAAAATATTCACACTTGAACAATTGCATTTATATCAACTTTTTCATTCAAGTACACTGATGACGTCCATAATCATAACCTCATTGGCGGTGATAAAGGTAATTATAATAATAATAGTTACCCCTACTGCCCTAGCAATAGGGGTAACTATTACCCTTAACAAAGCAATAGGGGTAACTGATATAATCATTGAAAAAATCCTGGATCTGGACCATGATCCAGATCAAACACCAAAATTTTATGGAATCTGAGTTATGCTAAAACACACCTATGGTAAAAATGTGTTCAGAACCCCTTGAGTTATCCTGCTAACCACTGAGCAAATAAACAAACAAGCAAAGCAATGAACTAACCAACACAACCAAAAACATAACCTCCTTGGCGGGGGTGATAACAATAATAATAATAATGATAATAATAATAATAATAATAATAATAATAATAATAATAATAATAATAATAATAATAATAATAATAACAATGACAATAATTTGAACATAATGATAATGCTTATATAACAACAACAATAATGACAACAATAATAACAATACTGGCAACAACAATGATGATTATAATAATAACAGCACCACCAACAACAATAATAATAGTAATAATAATAAAACAAACAGGATTAGTTATGGCAACAATCATAACAAAGGAAATAACAATAATATCAATAAAAATTATAACAAAGGTAGTAATGATAATACTTATAATAATAATAATAATAATAATTATTATTATCATTATTATTATTATTATTAGAATATCAATAATCATAATCATAATAATAATTAATACTAATATTAATACTAATACTAATACTAATGATGATAATAATAATAACAGTAACAATACTACTACTACTGATTATAATGAAATAAAAAACATCTAATAATGATAATAATACTAATAGTAATGATAATAATAATAATAACAATAGTAATAGTAATAACAGTAATAATAATATTAATAGAAAATAATGATAATAACAATAATGCCAATGGCAATAACAAAGAAAATGATCATGATAATTATAATAATATTAATAACAAAATAATAAAAGCAACAATAAAAACAATAAAATAATGGTAGCAGCAAAAATAAATATATATTATTATTAATAATAACAATAAATCATAAGAACAACATCAAAGACAATAATACTAAGAAGAAAGACAATAATAATACCAAAAAAAATACTAATAATGGTAATAATAATAACAACAGTAATAATAATATTGATAATAATGATGCTAACAATAATAACAATGATAATAATGAATATAACAATAGTAACAATATGAATAATAAATTATGGTAATAGCAACAACATTGACAATAACAATGGTAATAATACCATCCTTACCATTATTGTTATCACAGCTTGTAGTGTCATATTCATTAGCACATCAGGAACTACTATAATTATTGGTATAATCACTGTCACTGCAAACATGATTACCATCACTCTGCTTTCCTTTTTCAAAAATACTATCATTATCATCCAAGTTCTAATGTTTTATGCCTGGGATTCCCCTGTCCAGTCCTGATGTTGCAATAATACTTATGATCAAAGAAAATAACGTGAAAACAGATATACTGAACAAGGAGACAAGCTTCAAAATATTTTTGTTTCGAAGGATTTCATATTTCATTAAACCTATTTTGTGCAAAGTAGGTTTTTATCAGAATGTTAGATTTATTACTTTTAATTTGTAGCAATGTCAGGGTTATCATAATAATAACATAATTGAAACAGCATCAAGATGTTAGTAATAATGATAATGTTATAATCTATGGTAAAATTAAAGACAGTACTAATAGCAGTACTATTCAAATAGTAATAATGAAAAAAAATATTGATAGTAATGGTGTAGTAGTAACAATATCCATAATAAAAATAATACAAATTAAGATAAACATCACTGATAATATCAACAATACCAATTATGTATCAGAATACTCCACAATTCCTGGTATAATTATAATCATAATTTTCAAGGTTAGTTTCAGCATCATCTTTATACCCGTTTTCATTATCATTATATATCTTAATTGCCAAAAGTTTTTATATTGCCAAACCTTATATTTGCATACTTTCATGGCTGCAAAGGTTCTGATAGATTAATATTCCACTTCCAAGCAAAAAGCCATTTTGTTCTTTTCTACTTGCATCATAGAATTTATATAATGTGTTATGAAGCTTTTTTATTGTACCTTTCGAAAATTTGATAATTACTTTGGTACAAGTTCTAGCAAGAGCTCCACCAGTGGTTTATTCTGGGATTATTACCGAAAAATACTAATTTTCTGTAGTTTTACATTCAAAATGACTATTATATAACATAAAAATTTGAAACTGAAACATCTAAATAGGTATTCTTCAAACAAACTTTTTATATGTTTCAGTCATTCTTTATTATAATACATCATTCTACATCCAAATATCTGCATGAAGCAAGTAATATACAACAGAGATACAGGAGGGGGGATGGGAGGCTGGGAGAAGAGGGCGGAAAGGGGAGGAGCAATATTACAAGTCCGTGATAAATATTATTAAAAAAAATAATGATAATAATGATAAAAAAAGAGAGAAAAATAAAACATTGGTTAACTAGTCTTCTTTACTTTTTCTTTTTCTTTTTCCTCTTTCTCCTTTGCTTCTTCTTCTTTTGACTTGTTCCACTGCCTCAGGCCCTCGGGTAGGCTTGTGTCTTCCTCAAAGCTGCCGGTACCTTCCACAAACTCCTCGTAGGTAGACTTTTCCTTGAAGGGACGTGCTCCCAAGAGCTCAATCATGTCATCACGGCTCAGGATCTCCCTCTCCAACAGTCTCTTGGCAACCTACAGTGAAATATTCGATTAATTATTGTAAAAACAGTAATTACATAGGATATATATGTTAATCTATCAATATATCCTACGTTCTACATTAGTCAATTTCTTTTTAATTTCTCTCATTGATATAAATACTGTTAATTCCATGATTCTTTTGTATATAACATAAACACTGCAAGTTCCAAGATAATAAAAATAGACAGACACCATCAATAACCACGAACCTTCTCGATATCAGCCTTCTTTTCATTAAGGAGATCCAAGGTCCTCTGGTAAGCGTTGTCAATGAGAGCTTTAACCTCTTCATCAATCGCTTGTGCTGTGGCCTCACTGTAAGGCTTCTCCATGACCATCTCTCCTGGCTCAGGCATCTGGTACACACGTTGGCCAATGCGGTCATTCATGCCATACTGGACAATCTGGTATGAAAAGAAATTAGAGGAACTGTAATTTTACTTCAATAGTATGTTTACCATATGAACCATATACATAGCAAAGTACCCTATGTTTTCTAAGATTCAGAATATATCTCTAGGATTAAACTATCACTATTATATCAGACGAAAAAGCCAAATTTTTCAAAACTACTGGATGTTCTATCATTCTCACCTGTGCATAGGCAGATCTAGTAACCTTCTGCAGATCATCTTGTGCTCCAGTGGTTATAGCATTGAAGAAAATGCTCTCAGCCACACGGCCACCCAGCATCACACACATGCGATCAAAGAGCTGTTCTTGGGTAAAGAGGAACTGCTCCTTGGGGAGGTACTGGGCATAACCAAGTCCTTTTCCTCGAGGAATGATGGAAACCTAGAAAAAAAATAGAAGTTGTTAAACCACTGAAAAAGGGAAAAAATTAGAAAACCTTTAAGTTACATATAACTGCATTTACATTTTGGACTTAACTAACAACTCAAAAAAATCTCAACTAATATTATGCTAAACTTCCTGCATCTTTTTCTTTTAAATCAAAGAATCATTAAAATATTCTCTCTGGTTTCTTCAAAATAGTCTTAATACCATTGCCTCACCTTCAGCAAGGGGTCAGCATGCTCCAGGAACCAGCCACAAACAGCATGACCAGCCTCATGGTAGGCTACAGTCTTCTTTTCTGTTGGCTGTAATACATTGGTTTTCTTCTCCATGCCAGCCACAACACGCTCAATGGCAGCCTCAAAGTGCTTTAGGATGATATCCTTCTGAGCATCGCGAGCAGCAATCAAAGCTGCTTCATTACATACATTGCTAATGTCTGCCCCTGTAGGGGAAAAAAAAAAAAATTATACTGAGGTATTATGCCAAAGAATTTAAAAGGATGAGAAAATATCAATCATAGACAAAGCTGAAGAAGGCACACCACACACACCAAAACTCCATGTTTTCTGCATCAACCTACCAGTGAACCCTGGAGTAAGGGCAGCCATCTTGCGAGACAATTCATCCTTATCCAGATTAGTGCGCAGCGGCCCTAAGTGGACCTTGAAGATGGAAGCTCGACCCTTGATGTCTGGTGGCGGCACGAAAATCTGACGATCAAACCTTCCTGGCCTGAGGAGAGCCTTGTCCAAAATGTCAACTCTGTTGGTTGCAGCCAATACCACTACATTAGATGTGGTGTTGAAGCCTGTCAAGAAGTAAGTCACATATTAGTTTATAAATTCTAATAAAGTCAAGTCACAAAAAAGAGAGAATACATGGATAATTAAATCAAAATTAAACCAAGAGCTTACCATCCATCTCTACAAGAAGCTGGTTGAGTGTGTTCTCCTGTTCTGAATGACCACCAAAGGATCTTCCACCTCGTTTCCGCCCAACTGCATCTATTTCATCCATGAAGAGGATGCAAGGGGCATTCTTACGGGCCATGGCAAACATGTCCCTTACCTGTTAGGAGATATTCCTTTAAATTAGGTCCTATATTAGGAAGGAAACTTAATCTTCAGCTTACCATAAACCACATCTAACAATACAAGGGCAAGAATTCCTTGAATCAACACCTTACAATCATAGCCATATCATATGGGTTCCACTACTCAGGTTGAACCCTGGTCCCTGAACCATCTACCACTGCCCAGCCTCCATATTGGTTACATAAAAACCCTGAGGTGTCTGGACTAGTTTTAAAATGTTTTCAAGATGTCATGTCTTCATCATATCTTTAAATTTCACCAATGATCACAAAAAAAAGGGTCTGGGGAAAAAGGCTTCAAGGTCTGGCTTGCCTATTTGCCTTCGATAGAGTATCCAGACTTGGCCAAAAGGGTTATAATCCCCAACCTATGTCACTCAGATAAGACTAATGGAAAACCTAGCTTTAAGCACTTCTAAAATATCACCTAAATACTTACCCTTGATGGACCAACACCCACAAACATCTCCAAGAACTCGGAACCTGAGACGTAGATGAAAGGCACGTTAGCTTCTCCAGCAGTTGCTTTGGCTAGTAGAGTTTTGCCTGTGCCAGGAGGACCTGTGGAACAGGAGAAGATATTGAGCTGTTATAAAGGTGAAAAGACATGCAGCGAATAATACAGGGAAAAAGAGAAATACAAAAATTAATCAGTATTAGCCATAATTACATTTTTACATATTTCCTTATTTGGAGAAAAGCATAAAAAACAAAAATTTAACACAGTAGACAAGACAAAATGCAAGAAGAAAAAAAAAAAGAGAAAATGAAGAGGAGGAAAATGCTATGTCCTTTTCACCTGTGAGAATGGCTCCCTTGGGAATCTTAGCTCCCAACTCAGTATACTGCTGAGGATTCTTCAAGAAATTCACAAACTCCATAATTTCAATCTTGGCTTCTTCACATCCAGCTACATCCCTAGGGAGGCAATGTAAAAGATTATTAATTATCAAATGCTGTTGCATGCAATCCCAAAAAATTCTGACAAGACTTTTCGATCTCTCATAATTCCAAGAAAGTCACCACTTCAAATCAGCTTACTTAAATGCAACCCCGATGTCTGTGGGGTTCACCATCTTTGCAGTCGACTCCATGACCCCCCCAAAGAGCCCTCCCCCTCTTCGACCCCCGGAACCTCCCATCATCTGGGCTGATCTTCTCATCATGAAGATAAGGAAACCTGTGGATCAGAAACATTCAAGGTGAGGTTTGAACACCATGATGCTAACTATACAATGGGATTTTTAATAGAGCTTCTACACGTCTTTTCTGAGGGGCAATTTGATAATTCATGATCTATATTGCTTAAACTTTATGTATAATGCACATCTACTTTTCTACTTGCTTCACTGAACCAAAAACACCTACTCATTTGTAATTCAATTTTTGAACCAACAACACTAATAAAGATTTAAAAAATTATCAATCTCTTCTAAATTTTTTGTTTAATCACACATCCCATAGAGAAAAAGGGAAGAGAATGGGAAAATACATGTATAAACTCCATGCCGAGAGTACCTACCTATGATCAGTAATGTGGGCAGGAATGATGTGAGAGTGGCAGGCTCCAACTCATTCTTATAGACAACCGGAATGAAATTTGAAGGCTCGATTCCTGCCTCCATTTGTGCTGTCTCTACATTTCGTTCAAAGGCATCTACAGACCCTATGCTAAACCATAAAGTTGTCTGGAAAAACAATGGGAGTGTTAAATTCCTGGATTCCCAAGATATGTGACAGACCTACTTAAATAGAAACACATGATATAACTAGCCAACAGAATGTCAAAATCAAAATACAATTATAAACATCATTAATATATTACTTTACTGTATCAACCACTCAACCCCCTTCAGTGCACAAATACTTACAGCTCCTTCCACCTGATTTCCAGGCATTAGCTTAACACGGACCCATTTCTTGTTAATAACTTCCAGCTTTTCAACAATTCCCTTTGCTAAATAGCTAGGAAGAGAAAAGAAAAAGAATATCAAAATCTGTCCACTTCTTAAATATATTTATTCATCTTTCAATCCTACTCATAAATAACGTAGGTTTATATGAATAAAAGTACAGAAAGTTCTGGTGGTGATAAGACTCATAAACAATCAAACAAATTATCATTGAAATATGTAATACACTAATAAATCAATGTACAGACATCACTGATAGTAATGCTATTCTTATAATAAAATCCTTTTCTCAATGAAAATGCAAATAACAATTATATCACCACATGGTAATGTAAAGATTCTTTAAACTCAAATCTATGTAAACCAATATTTAATTAACCTCCTAAGGCACAGGAAAAGTAACAGACATTTCTATTGCATCAAAATATGCTCATCTGACCTACAAGCTAAGAGAAACTCACTTCTTGGAGAACTCCTTCCACGTGATTTCTTTGTAGCCCATCTGGTAAATGGCAGCAACCCCCAACAAGCCCATGGCGGCAAGTGCTGCCATGGCCACCCATCTGTCACGGTCACTCCCTTCACCAAGGGGTTTGCCTCCACCACCTCTCCCACCACCCTTGCCAGATCTGGGGGATAACAATATAGGGTATTACAAAGAAAGTGTTAATGCACAAGCACTGACTGCATAATATAGAACATTATTATGACATTTACGTATATGATATTTTTAAGAGATTATTTTTTTCTCTAACTATATCTGACTTTTTTCCCCACATATTCAAAAGATATTATTATTACAAAAAAATTACCAATATACATAATGTAATTTCCAACATGAATTTCTAATTATCAATTATACAACCGTATTAAATAAAAGGCAGGAAATCTTGGTTCCATCCCAAATCTTCAGCATATTAAACCTCAGCAACCCATTAACTCACTTGCTTCCAGAGCCAAACAAGCTCAAGTTGAAGGGGTCCTTTGGGGTTGAAGGCTTATTTGGCGACTGCTGTTGTGGAGGGGGCGTGTCTGCTTTCTGCTGTGGCTGCTGCTTGGGGCCTTGCTTGCTTGCACCACGGAAGTACTTCTCAAAGCCGCGAGGAGGCTTCTGGCAAAACTGCCTCCATTGTTGCAGCAGTATGGTTCCATTGGGTAAGTCTAGATATGCCAGCTGGCTTCCAACCTATTTCAGGGAAGACAAGGAATATGCATATATATTCTTTGCTATAAATTCATCATCACAAAATCTGATGAACTAGACAGTACCATTACTAATGGGAGAATAAAAATACATAAATAAGAAAGACAGAAAGATAGCAAATGTTGCATGTATACACTCTGATAAACTTTCAAAACTGTTTGTTTATTTTGTTTCAAAACAAAAAAAATGATTTCAGATAACAATATCATTGTATATCCACTAGTCTGCTGATCAATATACATGCCAAAAGTATTCCCAACAATGCAAATGTCTAATACAAAAACTATTACTTAAAATTTAAATACAACATAATTACAAGGGTAAAATTGTAATTTCAAATATGCAGATAATGCAGAGCAAACAACAGGCCTAATAGGAACTGACAGAATAATCATTTCCAAGACATTTCCTTCCATGACAAGATAGATGCAGATGGGAAAAAAAAAAAAAAACTATATATATATATATATATATATATATATATATATATATATATATATATATATAAAACAAATACTGTCAGGGATAGACATTATAAAGTAGGTATCATGTTACAAAACCATCAAGCAAATCACAGTTTTCAACCTACCTAGAAAACACCCTCATTATTAATATGTTGATAGTAGTACTGTGAAAAGGACATTAATTAACAAAATAAAAACAGAAATAACCAGACTTCATAAATGACATTTATAACAGATAATTCATTTGGCCATACTTGAGATACTTCTTAAAATTAAATTGGGCT
>NW_020870492.1:492262-497262 GCF_003789085.1 Penaeus vannamei | reverse complement strand
GTTTTTTGTGCTATATATTTTTTTGTTTGTTTGCTATTATTCTTATTTAAGCCTGTTTTACCCCATAATTTCCATGATATACTTCGTGCCTTCCCCTGCTATCGGGACTAACAAATTAATCCCAAGCTGCCAGGCATGGCATGTATGTACATGCCATTGCCCATTGTGTATGTTAAATTTAGTAATTGATTTTACATATAGATGGCTCCACAACTACTGTCACCAATGAGCCAATTACGTGAACTACCTGTCTCACCAGTTTACCCTTTTCCTTAATTTTCGATATTTTTTATTATTTAATATTGCTGTTAGTAATGTCAGTAACAATACAGTGATTTTAATGTTAATAACAATAATAACTGTGTCAATATCAATAACTTTAGTACAAAAAAAAAAAAGTGATTTCCCGCGTATTATTTCAGAAAAATTACAGTGGATGACAATTGTGGTTACAGTAAAAAATAGTGTATAATTGTTATCAAGTGTGACGCACCCTCTCAGAGACGAAGTTGAAAAAAAAATGTTTTTCTGCATGAAATCCAATGATTTTATTGATTCTTGGCATTGTTTCTTATGTGAATGAATTGTTGAGATCTGAGTACCAGGGAAAATAGTAGAGGACAAACTGTTGTATAGTTGGTACAAGAAATAGTCTGCAGACACTAACACACCCTAAGTCCAGTCAGTGGTTCCGAGTTTTACCTCTATCTTGCTTTGCATACAGAGGTGAAGACAATGTTTGACAAGGGGTGGTCCATCAACCCTCCCCCTGAGCAGTGCCTGAAGGGCATGCCCAGTTATGCCAACTTAGATTATTAGATAGATTTTGCGATGTGGCAATGGGGACTTGATCTCTTGTGAGTGCATCTGTACTGTTAATATTTAGCAAGACAGGTAGCACTGCTTTACCTTGACAAAAATCTTAATGAGCAACAGAATTACTTATATTTATTTATTTTATGATATATTTTATTCAGTGTAATTATGAATCTATTTCCATAAAGAATATACTAAGAAAATGCCCATCATTAAGTATTTCACAGATTAATGGAATCAGAACTAAATTATGTCATTGCACTTGGCCAATGAGGGCATGCTAGGAGATAGCAGATATAACTAGATACATAATTGTATGTGTTATTTACTTTATATTGTTATAAATATAAGAAAAAAAATACTTTCATTATGATGACTTGTCCATACCAATAAGTAGGCGTCAGTATACTCAAGGGAAAAAGTCAGTTTCATGTTTGGGTTCACCAGTTGTATAGGCTATATTGAATAAGTATCAACATAATACCATAAAAAATATATTTGGATTCATAATATATATATTGTTATAGCTTTCTCTTTTACTGGATAGGGTATAAGCAGGCTTTTATGAAAATTGTTTACATTTCGGTTTTCTTCCTCAGGTACTACTGTGACTACTGCGACACATACCTCACACATGACTCGGTAAGTGTGTTCTGATAGTTGATTGAGTCATTATTTTATGCACTCATTTGTGTAACATATAGTCAGTCACAGATATGTTTCAAAATATAAATTTCTGTTTCAGAGATAGCATTTCTAAAACAGGTGATTTCCTAATTTCCTTTTACAGCCATCTGTGCGAAAGACACATTGCCAGGGGCGAAAACACAAAGAAAATGTAAAGATTTACTATCAGAAATGGATGGAAGAGCAGGCACAGAATCTCATTGATGCAACAAGTGAGTGTTTGAATATCTGCTTTTCTTATAGTTTCAAATTGTTCCATTTTAAAGTTATTGTGTGGTTATATATATTTTTCAGTTTCACTTTGTTCATTTATACCTTTATACCACATTTACTTTTTGAGTATCACAATAAATTTCTTTTAACTAAATGACACTATAGGTAAAAAAAAAAAAAAAATGTTCCAATGCATGTTTTGACCTGAATATTTTCTTCAACAGCTGCGGCATTCAAGGCAGGAAAGATCCCCAAGGGAGCTGCCATTCCTCCACCAAACAATATGCAAGGTGAGTTTAAGCAAAAATTCTATATTTATTATAGAATCATGTGAGACAAAATGTAGAAAGTTTTTAAAAAGTTAATTATTGAGTTATCTTTTGTACTTTTTATTGTCACAGATGCTTAATACTAGAAAAGAAAAAAATGTTCACAAACACTAAATACCTTGTTTTAGATACTCAAGCATAACCAATTTTTTCTCCCTCACAGCTGGTGGTGGACCAGCTGGGCCAGGTGGGCCTGGAGGTCCTGGTGGTCCAGGAGGGCCAGGTGGGCCACAGAACATGGGTGGCCCAGGAGGTCCACCCAGAGGTCCTGGCATGGGGAATATGGGTCCTCCAGGCATGACAGGAGGAAACATGCCAGGGAATATGGGAATGCCGCCCATGGGGCCAAGAGGGCCCATGATGGGTCCTCCCATGATGGGACCCCCTGGCCCTGGCATGCCCCCAGGAATGATGCCAGGTGAGGCTGTCGGTTTTGTGTCAGGGTGGGAAGGAGCCTCTTTCCATATTGATGGGTTACATTTAAACTACTGAAAAAGCATTGATGACAGATTGGGAATGTATGAAGAATACAGTGCTAGCTGTAATTTAGTTTATCTTATTAAACAGGCAGATAATTTCTTAACAGAAAAAGGTTTAGTTAGGAATCATAAATCAATTAAAAGTATTTGCAGTAATTTCAGTAAGCAATGATAAACTTATGACAGAGCTGAATGCTTTTTCAAAATGACTAAAATTGTACATAGAATAAAGTTTGTGTGATAGTTCATCATTCATGCATTTTTCCAAATTATCTTGAATCCAATATAATGATCTCCCTGTATGTAATTGGTGCTACCTGTCTTTTAATTGCCTTGGTCAAGTAGAAGCCAATTTTTGTATCACATGTGTCTTACGTTACTTTCCACCTGAGGCATGAGTTACTGCTTTGTGTTTTTTGATCCAAGGGTTTTATATTTATCTGTATAAATTCTCTTGCCTCCCCTGAGGATATTGTGCCAGCAACACTTGGATTTATTAGGAATTCTTAGAGAACTTGGACTTGAAGGATTAATTTTCTTTTCCTGTTTCCACTTGCCGTGCAGTCATTTAAAACTTTGTTTGTGCCAGCTACTCCTTTAGTAGGTTTTATAGGCATAAAAACTGGATATGATGTAATTTAATTTACTTAACCAAACTGCTTCTCTTCCTTCTTTCTCAACCTTCTTTTCTCTCTTATCAGGTTACAATAACTATATTCCTCTTTGTGTATTGCAGGCATGCGTCCCCCAATGGGCCCCATGGGACCAATGATGATGGGTCCTGGTGGCATGAGACCTCCTATGATGGCAGGGCCCCCACAAATAAGACAATAACAAGAGTAGGCCCAATGGTCACTTGCCTTTGGGTGTTGTCAGTGATTAGCTCTTGGATTTAAACTTGATGCTGTTCCCTATTTATCATGTGTTTTATAGCAGACGTGGTCATGTCAAGAGGGAAACCTGTTATCTTGCAGTACAAAGTGTCACAAGAGTTTACCATGAGTGTGAGAATATGTGACCTTGGATATTTTTTAATGTGTTGTAGATAAAAAGATCTATCATTATCATGGTAGTTCTGTGATTTTTTTTTTCCTTTCTTCCACGTGTTTGTCATCTTACGTACTTTTTTTTTATGATGGCAGTAACTTTCCCACCGTGTGGGTAAAAATAAAAAGAAACCTTTCCATAGTGAAGGAAAAATATTTCCAAATTATATTGTAGCTAAAGTGTCTGATTCTGAGTGTTCTGGAAGTTGCTGTATGAATTCACCCGAGTAAAATTATGGATGATCATTAATGACTTGGTACATTTTCTGTTGACAATGATGTAAACAGATGTCACTCATTCACCAATTTTTAATTATTAAATATAGTTATCAAATTGTAGTTTCTTTTGTACCAATTATGTGTTAAAGGTAGAGAACTACCTTTTTAAAATTTTATTTACTTATTTATTTTTTGCAAATGTATTGTAGAGTTAATTTTTTCTGCATTATATTACAGTGTGTTTATATAATTTTTCCTGGTCAGTACTGATTTTCTTTCGAAAGATGTATCAGCCACGTTAGTCATATAACTCAGCTAATCAAAGAAAATGAAGTAAAGCTATGTTGTTGCAAACTTATTGCATTGCATATCAGTCTTAAGATCAGTTGATTCTATAAGAAAAATCTGATTCCCCCCTGTTTTCCAGAGAGAATACATTGGAGAGCCCCCACTCTCCATTAGAAACTGCTATTTTTTTGTCTTCACATAAGTGGTACTTCTACTCTATTCTGTTCTGATAATTCCCCCCCTAATCCCTTGCCCGTTGT
The DNA here is from genome assembly GCF_003789085.1 of Penaeus vannamei. Lineage (NCBI taxonomy): Eukaryota > Metazoa > Arthropoda > Malacostraca > Decapoda > Penaeidae > Penaeus > Penaeus vannamei. Next base: position 492,925 of record NW_020870492.1, on the reverse strand, counting down.
TGTCGCTTAGTTGTTGCTTAGGAAACGGGGACTGGGACCCAATGCTGGGGATCTTCCCTACCTTGTGCCTCAGCCCCAGACTCAACTGATTTTGTATGGTCTTTTTCCCCTCCTGCTTTTTCGTTTCCATCCCTTCTACACCCCCTTCTACTATCCACTTCCTAAGGTGTGAGAGCCATGCTGAAAGGATGAAAGGCTGAATTTGTGCTAGTCCTGAACGACCCAAGGGAGCCATGGGCACGGTATTCCCCTGTTTTAATTGTCTAGCCCTTACCCCTCAAAGAGACCCTGAGAGGTGGGGTGGTTTCTTTCCTCAACATAGTCTAATGAAGACATCATACCCTTGTTTGGGGCTATGAGGCTTGCCCCTTCATCAAATAGTCCCACCAATTCAAACTCTCCCGGTTCCCTGACCCCAGGCTCTCCTTTGACATGACACTGCAACTACTACCCACTCCTCAATGCCTACTAGTACATTACCCACCCAAGTCATAACTCAATATCCAGGAGACATTCCTACTCTCCCAACTTCCTCATCTTTATCACCTCAACCTCCACAACCTTCTTCACCAATCACCCCATCTTCCCTTATTACTACCTTTCAGCCTTCTTCTCTCTCTCCATAATATTACCCCCCCTCAACAATACTCCCTCTTCCACATT
>NW_020870492.1:477262-482262 GCF_003789085.1 Penaeus vannamei | reverse complement strand
TCTTTGCCTATTATCTTTTCAGCTAAAATTGTGACTAATACTTTATTGATCAAAACACTACCTATATTTTCTTTTTTAAGGGGAAACATTTTAGGTAATAAATAACATAGTCATGCCTCAGCAACACATTTTATAACACAGAGCTGATAATCCTAATATGAAGGTACTGATATAACATACCTCTTCCGTCGTGGATTGTAGATTATTTGAATATCATAATCTTCCATCTCTGTCTCCTTCAGGAATGCATTAAACTCCTCTGCTGTTATATTCCAACCCCCTGAATATTGAAGAGAAAATCTGCATTCAATAATCCTGTATTACTGATAAGAGAAGTATGAGACATAATGAACAGAATGATTCATTCTTATTCATAACCTCAACTGTCATAACAATCCTCTCAGCTGATTTAATCACTAGTTAATTCCATCCTTTTAGTTAGTACATACACCCAAGATTTATTTATGTTTCAATTTCATGTTATTACTCTAACTCATAGATCATTTAGTGTAAGAATACTATATCAGTTAGGAACACTAATATATAAGCTGTATCAAAGCCACAGTATCTGAGGGACATAGATGCCATCTCTAGAAACAAACAGCAGAGAGAGAGAGGCAACCATTTCATGGTGGTAATTTTGTATACCACAGAATATAAATGTAAATGAACTTATGACTTTACATAAAGCAATATATTTCCCTATTGCAAAACATCATCTCAGCCACTGAGATTATACCAGTAACATGCATGACCATATTTCAACATCCAGTCACTCACTTGGATGTTGCTGGCATGCCCATATTACAATCCAGCAGACCACATAATAGATCTTCTAGCAGCTTGTATGCCAGTATTACAACACACTAACTCATTTACTGTATACTAACACATCATCCTACTCACCGAGATCTTGCAGATGCCTGAGCTTTGGGCAGTGCTTGACTAACATCCTTGCTGCCATCATGGTGAGTTTGGGTGCACGGCTTACATCAAACTCCTTCAGTTTCTCAAGACACTTATTATTGATCAGCTGGCTCACCTGATCATCGCTAATCTGTTTGTAAAAGAGAGTGAGGTGGAGAGCGAAGGAAAACATTAGTAGAAGTTTACATAAATCAAAAGGATATCTACATTATGCAGAGAAATACAACAGAAAGAAAGAGCACAAGTGACCTGGAAAGATCTTGGCATAGCAAATGCTTAAAAGGAACCTCAAAAAAAGGAACTTACATCACAGAGACAATTAATTTCCAGCCGGGACATGCTCTTGGCATTGTTTAGGATCATGTCCGTGTATGGCGTGGGGAGGTGGCATTTTATCTTCACCACCTGAAGCCTTGTGAGGGCTGTGTGTCGAAAACTGTCCACTGCCTATTGAGGAAAATTTTGCTGATTAATTATGACTGCAGTCATCATACATTTGGGACCATAAATTCTCTTTTACTATTTATTCAGCAGAAACATTGAGACATTGACTTAAATGAAAAAGGATGTATCAAAAAGTTCTACAATACAGTTATCTATTTTTACTGTGAACTGTCAAATGAAATATAATTATTAATAACACCTTCCCATTCTGATTGGTGATTAATGGTTAATGATTATGAAGCCAAAAAAATGTGCTATACCTCGAAGGTCAATACAGAAAAGTTTTGTAATAGTGAAAAGGGTAGAAGAGGGGGTTTAGTTGATGATTAAATGTGCTACATGTCAGAAGTCATACAGCATTTCAGGAAGGTAGTTTGATGTGATCAAAGATGTCAAAGGAAGAAGTGTGGGATTTTGCAAGGGTGTCTGTAGGGTAAGGTATGGATAAAAATGTAGAAAAGGGTTTACAGGCAATTAGATCAGAGTTTCAAGGAGAGAATCCAAGGAAAGGGGGGGTTGTGACTAAGAATTATATCCAGAAGGAAGTGGAAGCAATAATGGGGAAGGAAGGGGGGGATGATGCAGCTGAACCAGGAAGGAATGAAATGCATTGGGAAAGAGTAGGAGGAAGGGGTGAAGGGAGAACATGAGTAGGAGGAGGATGGATGTCAGCAGTACTTTGAGTGTAGAAGGAATGAAAGCAGAGAGACTGGAGGATGGATAAGGTGTAAACATGGTGGGTCAAGATGAGGAAGCTATGAATGTATTTGAGAGTTTCTGAAGTGGAGTTGGTTGGGGAGGTCAGAGAAACAAATGTTTTCTAATGGGGGGAGAAGAGGGAAGATAAGTTTGAGGGGTGGAGAGAGAGATTGATGGAGGAGATGATGGGGTAGGAAAAGACAGGGTGGAGCATTTAGCTTGTCTTGTGCAATGAGTTGGGCAAGGAGGAAGAGGAGAAGGTACTGGGGAAATAGTGATTGAGTTTCTGGAATAGTGGTGGAGATTGGGGTGTCTGGATTTAGAATGGCAAGAGAATTTTATTAGGAGAGGAAAGGAGGTAGAAGTGGGATGAGGAAGAGATACAGGGAGTGATGTAGAAGCATCTTGGGAGGAAAGGGGAGGGGCAGTGTGAAGGACCGTATTGGAAAACAGAGTCAATAAAAAACCTCATTTACATGTTTCTTGTCTGACTTCATCTAAGTGATGGCAAGTCTGAATCTGACAATTGCCACTTCAGGGTCAAAATTGTAGGTAGGGCAGCCCCTATGAAATACCTTATGGTAGGCACCACAACTGGCACACATGTGTGACTGAGCAGAGCAATTTGAACAGTCATGACCAGGTTGGGCATATAGAGGTCAGTGGACTGTGGAGCAACAGTGCTTGGCTGGTTGACCAAAACACCAACATTTCAGACACTGACAAGGAATGGGTCGATTTGGTCTGACAGGGGATCACACTCCACTAATATAAACTTCATGGGAGAAGTCACGGTTATGGAAGCTAATTTTGGCAATACTGGTATAGAACTTACAATTACCACTGGGAGGAATAGTGTAGCACTGTACTGCCAAGGGGCTGCAGGGGGAATCACATAGAACTGATCCTACTTGGCTAGGTCAAAGAGAGTATTCAAAAGGTTTGCAGAGGTGGAAGCAGTTGAAGGATGAGGGCGGGAGTGGAGTGAACTAGTGGAGTGAAATGGTACTGTGGGGAGGAGGACAATAAGGCTGGAGAGTAGTAATAAGGGAGGAGGGGGTAGACAATGTAGAAGACTGTCCAGTAGGAGATGGTGTGAATACTGTTGGGAGAGAGGAAGGGGTGCATTCTGAAGGTTGAGTATTGACCTGGGTGGGTGGTTTGGAATGGATATTGTCAGTGAAAATCAAAGAGGAGGGAGTGTTAGTATTGGTAGTTGGAGCCATAGTCAAAGGAGAGGCATGGGTTGGGAAACCAGTAGAATCAAATTTGGATTGGCTAGTTGATGAAGAGGCAAGTATTAATACTCCTAATAAGGATAAAAAGAAAATCTTATTAGCCTTGATGGGCCTGAAATAATTTGGAAAGGAAATGGTCTACCCCTCACGGTCCCCATAAGGAGTAAGGGATAAGCAATCAACCAAAGGTATACTGTGCCCATGGCTCCTGAAAGGTGTTGGGGACTGACACAATGCCAGCCTTTCATCCTTTCAGCATGCCTCTCACAGCTTAAATAGTGGACAGAAAAAGGGGATGAAGATGAGAAGGAAAAGCAAATAGGGAGAAGAAAAGACCATGCAAAATTAGTTGAGACAAGGGATGAGGTCCAGGGTAGTGGGGTGATTGCCTACATTGGGCCTCAGTTACTGTCTCCTACACCCCTAAACGACAGCAACAAGCAAGGGACTGGGGAGTTCCTATTCAGAAAAGTCTTCATTAAGCTACTCATCCACGTTCTTATATCTATTCTGTTAATTTATGTTGCTTTTTCCCCTCTCCTGCTTCTTCCTTTGCCTCCATGTTTCTCCTTTCATGGTCCATCAGAATCAAACATATTCTCCACAGTCCTATCTCTTCTCCATCCTTTATCCACCTAACACTCATTCCCCTGTTTTCTTTCCTTACCTTCCTCAACTTGTCTTCCCCATTCAGTACGTACCTCGTATGGGGCAGAACAATCCTCTCCCTCCATTGTCAAGTACTTGAGATTGGTGCAGTTTTCAAAGATTCCAGGAACGTCTAAACCCCGACACTGGACTGTCAAGGCAGTCAGCTGTGAACCCAAGGCCTGGATAGCCCCCGCAACAGATCGTGATGACACATTGACCATCGTCAGGTGCTGAAAGATTGTGCATTGGGATAAATAATAACTGCAAGGAATAAATATTTTTCTTCAGTTTTAAAGAGAAGTAGTTTAAATAATTCTTCCTTGGCAATGTCACAGACAGGATCACACACAAATGGAAACAAACAGTAATAAAATCAGATACGTATTTACACAATTAAAGATAGATCAAATATATATTATCATTTTACAGCATAAAATACCTTCATCATACCTCATTACACTGCAAGAAAGTGTTTCAGACAGTTGCATTACTCACCTTGAGGTTTTGCAGCTGCATGAGGTGAGATGTGAAATGTGATGGAGTTAAATGAAGGTCATTCAATCTGTCAAGGTCGACCTCACGGAACCTGTGCCACAGACTCAGGTCCTTAATTTCTGGGCAGAGAGTTGCAACCACCAACACCTTCGAGGCAGAAACACAGTCCTCCTTTACCCTGGAAGTGGTAATACACAATTTTGGAGTAATTTTTACTTCTTACAATGCATTTTGTTATAATTAAAGTTAAAGTACACAATATAAATACATGAATAAATAAATAAATATAAATATATATGTAACAACACACACACACACACACACACACAGAGTGTCTGCCTACCACCAACCTTGTAAGCTTGAATCTCCTGGCATACTTCCGTAATCTTGCCATGAAGGAGCTGCGCTGAAGGGATTTGTTGCCCACCAGGATCTCCAGGGCTTCAGGGACGGAGTTGCAGTCACCAAGAGAGCGAAGATTTGGGACGTGTTTCAAGAGGAACGCCACGCCAAATTGACTGACTCCAGTGCCCATGATATCCACCT
>NW_020870492.1:449762-469762 GCF_003789085.1 Penaeus vannamei | reverse complement strand
AGGGAGGGAGAGAGGGAAGGAGGGATAGGTGCGTGCATGCATGTGTGTGCGTGTTTGTGTGTGTGTGTTTTGTGTGTGTATGTGTGTGTGTGTGTGTGTGCATGTTTATATGCTGGGGTGTTTGTATACATGCTTTGTTCATTATGGACCAGCATACACAATGGAGTGTGGATCAGAAATACATTCTTATCATTTTGGGTATATAATTCATGTTACTGGCAATATAGATTTTAGATTAAAGTTATAATGATAAGTATATCTATAATTACCGAAATCACTTTAAAAAGTACTTTGGAAAAAATTAGTTTTATACAGCAAAAGCTCACCTGAAATTCAATTAATTACATATTACCTCTCCTGCTGATCCTGCTCTATATCATGTCAACCTTCTGCCTTGCCCTAACCAAAATTTCTCCAAAGCTCTTCCACTGCCTTTCCTCTGTTCATGTTAACCCGTTGCCGCCGGGTGGCACGTACGTACATGCCATGGCTGTTTTGGACCAAACACCGGGGGCATCATGTCATGCCCATTCCCACGCTACTGGCTCGTCAGACGGAGGTTGTTTTTCTCCGATAGTAGCCGCTTCATTTATATGGTAAAGATTTTAGGCAATGGCACCTATAATGAAGGTAAACCTTCAAAATTTTAATATTTTTATAAATCAGCAAAATAAAAGCTTTTAGGTGCTATAAGTCGCTCACAAACTACCGATCGAGCTGGGCGCAAACAGGAGAAACTGCCGGTGCGCGCCAACAAGCCTGTGCATACGTCAACTTGCCAAAATTTTTACCTGTCGGCGATGGGTTAATACCCTTGTGAAAAAAACATGGATGGACCTTTCCCTACATCCTAAACAGCCACCAACCTGCTATCAATCTAACAGCTGCTGATGAGCTATTCATCACTTGTGACACTACCTTTTGCCCTGCTATTGTTTCTTCAGTCTGGCCATAGGAGACGATAATAACAATGGCACCGTATGTTGATAAGACAACTCTCTGACAAGCAACAAAGACTTACCAATGGAAGAAAGTAACAGCAATGGCTTTGATACAATCCGAGATCTGCTAAATCCAAATGTGTGTTTGTACACACACATGTCTATACAGACTTGAAAGGGAGGTCAAATATATACAATGGCAGAATGGCAAGTACCTGACATATGGTTGTATCACTGAGGCCAACAATGCAATTATTTTGTTGCATATTATTGTCATCTGCTCAAAATATCATTTAATGAGTTGAAACAAGGTAAAGTTCAAGGCTCATCGAAGATGGTTTGAAAGAATTACATCATGAAGTCTACTTTCTTAGTGTTTCATTACAGATTTTTCAAAACATTAAATCTAGAAAACAGCATATTGACCCAACCCTTGCTCTGCCTAACCGCCGCCGCACTACTGCAGATCAAGTTGTTATTCTTTCCGGTGCACAGCATGTGTTTGCAACCTCATTCCTAATCCTCATTCGAAAGATTTTGTCCTGCAAATCTTACAAGACGATAGGAACCATCAACCCCGAAACACGTACATTTCCTGTCGCTCGGCCACTCTTTCCCCTCCAAAGACAATAGTCTCATTCCATAAGTACCCTACTATCAGCCTCTCTCTTACAGTTTCAAGCATAATAGTTAACTTATTGAGTTAATTCTATCATAATGACCCAAGAGTATACGATTTTTACCTTTTTAAAGCACGTGAGAAGGGAATCTTCACTCAATGCTCCTTTTCCTGTTTACATTCTGATATACGCGTTCGAAGCTGCTTTTACTCTGACTTCTCGCTTATAGATTTTTTATACAAAAAAGTCTGCAGACAAATACATCTTATTTTGATATGTCTTAAAAGCTAATTCTATTAGCTTTTGAAACGTATGCAGTTAACTGGTGGTAAATTATTGATTTTTTTAAAACAATAGCAGTCAAAGTCGAAGCCAGAAGAGAAAGTTCGAACCAAAAATATAACCCATATGCATATTAAGTATTTTGGTAAAGAATGTCTTATAAAGATTTGAACAAAATCATTAACATGTCTTTTGTTTCAGTAAATTTATTTATTCGCCTTTACGCGTTTTACGTGAAAAGACAGATGCATTTGCATGTCTTTCAGTTTTCTTGAACTATTCCGCTAAATAATTACACTATCTTCATCTAACTGGGTATGGAAATATATAGCCTGCTATCTGTTGTTATTAATTTTACATTTCTTAATAACAATTTTACGCGCGAATCGCAACTTTTCGCAGATTTTTAGTTATGATTATCTAAAATAGATGGCGGTGCTAATGGTGTTAAAGTCGTCTGCTCGTTTCGCTTTTGTGTCGGGTACTCTCTCTCTCTCTCTGCTTTTTTTTTCTCAGTCAGAGCTTATTTTTCATCTTTGGGTCAGGGATCGTCTTTGATATTATGTTTGCGTTTTTGTTATCTTGCAATATATTTTTTTGCTCTTTTTAGTCGTAATATTTCGTTCCTCACAATTCTGTCCTCGCACACCCTGTATTCAATGATAATGGCAAGATTATTATTAAAATAACCCATAATACATAAATACTACATCCAGATCAATCGGCCAAATAAAAATGGTGCACTCACTAATCTAAATACATTGATTAATTGATATAGTAATAAGAATGGTAATTTTTTACAATAGTTCCGCATAACAGATCACGACGATTTTGGTATCGTGATTCGATGGATTCCTCTCACTCTCTAGTAAGGTATATAAGTATATAGACCTTGTTCTCTAGTATCCATATTTATATAAAAATAATATTGCGCGGAAATCTCCCCATACCCCCATATCCTTGGCTCCAATAGCAGAGAGTGCATGGAAGGCACCAGGGAAATAACGGTACAACATGAATAACATACAGAATCAGTCACTATACTTTGCCCCATGAAGCCGCCCCGAAACCCCGGCAATGGAACACAGACATCTTCACGTAGTCACGGCGGGAGGCCTGATGTGGGAGCGCCCGGCCTACATGCGGGGGCGCCCGAAGCTCTCTCATGGAAGATTCTTTGTTTTCCTGGGCGGGGCTTGGGGGGGGCGGCTGCAGGGGTGTAGCCCTTGCATTAGACAGTACAGTGACTGATTCTATCGGCCGGTTTGTTAGTATTGTGCGAGGCCCGATCCAAAGAATATTCGTATACTTGACATGCCTAAATAAAGAAATAAATGCATATTCATCAATCTAGACATGCATATCATCAACCCGGCAAATAGATGGTTAATTGTATATCTATCAGATATATAGACTTGCCTTTATTCCTGCGTCTGTTTTTATGAAAATTCGTTGGGTCGGGCCTGGCACAATTTTAACAAACCGGGAGTATGTATATTATTCATATTTTACCCCGCAATCTCCCTTTCATGTCCTCCCCTGCTAATATGGCTAAGATTGTCGCTAATGGGGGGGGGATAATTTCTATATATTTGTTAGATAATATAGTAAGAATACATCGATACCAAAATCGCCGCGATCAGTTATGCAAAACTATTGTGTAAAACCACAATATAAATATATACATAATGTTGAGTGAATGTGATAGATAAAGAGTGCGAAAAAGCATTGCAGTTTTGAGGAACAAAAGGTATTATCGGAGTTTAAACGCCTGAACTAGCCATGTGCTCGTACACAGATGGCGCTAGTTATTTTTCAGTTATTTTCATTTAATAATCTATGTATCATTTAGTCGATGTATTTGTTTATTTTTTTGCTGCCGTAAGAGTAAAGACTATATAGGAAAGATTGTCTACGAACGGCAAGGTCTGTGTACATCTCTAATCAATGTAAGGAGCTGCGCCTTCGAGATATAGTCTAATCTCGGCGCCATTTTGATTTTCAAGTGTGCCAAAATATAAAGGAAATTATGAAAAAAACACTTATTTTACATCCGAGATTTTATTTTATATTCGTATGACACACACACACACACACACACACACACACACACACACACACTCTATACTAAAATATAAAGGAAATTATGGAAAAAAACACTTATTTTACATCCGAGATTTTATTTTATATTCGTATGACACACACACACACATTGAAAATGCACGAATATGCGATCGAATGAGAGAAGCATAAATATGATGAAACTGCAAAAAATGAGATGCGAAAGAAAGAGAAAATGAAAATAGATATAGAGAGTGTGAGAGATGATGAGGAAAAATGAGAAAGAATACGAAAAAGATTTTGAAGTGAGAAACAAAGAGGTAAATACTGAAAATGGAAGAGACTGTTAAACGAAAGAAAGTGAAATAATACGATATATTAGAAATAATGTAAAAAAAGACGAGAAGAGAAATGTGAGAAGGAATGAGAGAAAATACGGTAAATTTGTAGACTGTGGCATTTATCATAAGGTGTAAATTTTCAGCGTTATTTACAAAATCTTATGGCAGTGATTTTGGTAGATTAAATTAACTGAATTAACTTATACATTTCCTGCGCGTTACAAAATTACATTCGGTCACTTCCCCTACTTTATTTTTGCAAGCATTTTTCTCTTTTCTTTTCTTTTCTTTCGGGAAAGGTCCGTTCGGTATTCATTTCTTATGTCAGCAGAGAGTACCGTCCTTCCATCCCTTCAAATTGAGACCAAAGTCAGTTCTTTTACGGCTGTTACAAGCCTATGCATAAAAAAAAAACAGTGTTAGGCGGACGGAGGGACCCCAGACGTAACTCATTTTCCGCATTTTACCCATTTTACCGCATTGGAATAATGTATATCTGTATCTCATGGTTAGAATATAAATCTTACAACTCCATTGGTCTTTCCTTGACAAATTTATTTTCTCAACAGAGTGCAATTTTTGTGTGCAGACTTTTCGTCGACGAACTATTGCCCGAACGGCTATATCGTCGACTTCAGGTGATGAGAAACTATCGAATGACGTGTGGTTCGAATGACGTGTGGTTCGAAGACGAGCGCTGACGTGCCTGTACGACGCGATGCTTCTACTTATGCAGTTCATGTTCTTTTGGGTTCTTTCTCATACCGTTCCACTAACTCATGTCCGTGCTGCGTCCAGAAGCCAAGCAATACATGGTAGAATTTTTGAACTTTCAGGCAGAGGCCAGATCTGAAACCGGGTGTGGCAGTTTATGGATAGTCTTCCAGTGGCCGGAGCCATAGTGGGAACTACGGCCTTGCAAGCTTGGCACTGCACAGTAATCGTGCTCCCAACATTCACATCAAATTAGTGCGCGTTCATGCCTTCCAACCTGTCGGTAAGATTGCTAAGGCACTTGTCGAACGGCCGCCAACACTCGATGGAGGCAATAACGATCTGTTCATCGAGTTTTTCGGCGTTATTCAGCGACGCCCGACATCCGACATAGGCATGTGGAATATGATGCAGAGGGCCACAGAAGGCCTACTTACGACAGCAAATTCTTCAGAGGGCTGTATCGGAGGATTCGAACGAAAAGTGTATATCACCCACAGACATTTCACCGACTCGCCATGAAACAACGATTTTTTTTTTAATAAAAGTCTCAGAAAATCAAATTAAATCACTGACTTTACCGTAAAATGAGAATGATCACTGTAAACTTATATGCAACCTCCATCAGTTTAGCCTTAAAGTTCAGATAATCACTTGCCGTTAGTATCAATAACCACGGGAATAAGCATTGACAGGGACAGAGTACATGCATGGTTGTATAATTCACAATGACAATAGTATAAAGTGGGACATATTCCATGATTCTCGAATTTTGCTTATTTCAACAATCTATGATAGGGCACCAGACACTACATAATTTTGAGTACAGGACATAGAGCTCTTGGAAAAGGGAAAGCGGGTTAAAAAACATCAAAACTAATTTATGGCAGCATGACAACAGTGAAAAAATATTAAAGACAGATTTAAAACTACAAATTAAATCCTTTCAGCGACTTCTAGAACAGGATGGCGGGAACTAATCCTAGGATAGTGGACCTGTCGTTATTCTAGGGTTGTTTTTACTTTAACAGAATAGGTTTTGATATTTTGTTACGGGAATGATGCTTCTCAATCGTTAATTTTGATTTAAGGAACCACGTGAGAGAGAGAGAGAAAGAGGGAGAGAGAGAAAGAGGAGAGAGAGAGGAGAGAGAGGGAGAGAGAGGGAGAGATAAGAGAGAGAGAGAAAGTGAAAGAGAGAAAGAGAGAGTGAGAAAGTGAAAGAGAGAAGGAGAGAGAGAAAGAGAGAGTGAGAGAGAGAGAGAGAGAGAGAGAGAGAGAGAGAGAGAGAGAGAGAGAGAGGAGAGAGAGAGAGAGAGAGAGAGAGAGAGAGAGAGAGAGAGAGAGAGAGAGAGAGACGAACAGGATCCTCATTCCTGTGGTAGAAGTTGGAAACCGCTGTCTTGCATTTTTTTTATTATTATTATTCTCTAGGATAATGGACGCGAGTTTGCGAAAGAAATATATTGGAATTTGGTCAAGCTTCTAATCTAGGGATAGATATTCATTTTTTCCTACTCTAAAAAGAAACCTTCGATATATGTTTGCCAGGACCATTTTTCCTTGAAGTTTTGTTAATTGTGAACATATTTCCCCTCTCCTTGTAAGGGGCAAAGCCTCTTCCCGCCAAAAAACAAAAACAAAAACAAAAAAACAATGGGTCTTCTTAAGCACCTGTAAAATGTAAATAATGATAATGATAATAATAATGATGATGATAATAATGATAATAATAATAATAATAATAACAATAACAATAATTATAATGACAATAATAATAATAAATCTTAAACTCGAAAGTTCGTTTGTCTGTTTCTTTTTCTTTTTTTCCTTGCATTTATGCTGTTGTTATACAGAATTTTACTTTTTTTATTAACATGATTTGTTGTCATATTTCACTCTTTTATAAATAAATCATACAAAAAAGTGAAAAGCACTTGAACAATATTTCTTTATGAATTATCATTTCGATCTCCATATCCTAAAAAAAATTTCAGTCGGGGGAAGAATCGGCAAAGATTTATTTTTATTCAAAACTTCCCCCCAAACATTTTTCTTTATTCGCGCCATTTCTTTTTACAGATGTCCGGCGAAAATACGTCTATTTCCGTACCGTTCCGTGAACACTGTAAAAGGATTTGCTATTTAACTAAGGAAGTATATCAACAGCTGTCTCTCCTCCGCAGATGCCGACAACCAACCAACTGCTTCATTCGTAAGTTTCATTGATAAGGGATAATTCTCTCTCTCTCTGTTCTTTATTTATTCACTTCCTTCCCTCGTCTCTGTTTTCTATACTTCATTTTGTCATGGTTAGATTGGTTTCAATGTCTTTTGCTCTTAAATGATAAGACATCTGATGTGGATTATGATATCAAGTGATAGTGTTATAGGTATGATGACGTTGTCAATAAAAAGTCTCACTTATTTTAAACTTTATTAAAAAAAACACGTCCTTTTTATATATGTATAACGCGTGCATACGAGAATATGTGCAAATATCTGTAATATAAGTCTACACAATAATATGATATATAAAAAAAGAAAGACCTTTATACAAACTTAACAATATATATTCGAGAATATATTCGAGAAAATACACATTTCAGGCTGAGAGATACATAATTCAGACTGGTTGTGGATACACAAAAAAACCGTTTTATAGATTTGCAAAACATGACCAGTTAAACAAACCTGTAGTGTATGAAACAATAAAACCATCGTATGATAAGTGATTTACATGGAACAACCCTAGTAACGGGTGTTATCGATAGAAGAAATGTCACAAAAAATGAAAAAATAAACAGAATTCACTCTTAAGAAAATCTCCTAATAACCACAAGGGTAAGTTTGTTGTGCGTCGGATGAGGAACGGTGGCAGTCGTTATTGAAATGCGAGTTTCTGAATGGAAAAGATGCGGTGTATGTATGTTTAGATAATTCGTATATGCATGAAACATTGTACATCAACCAATTGCATTACAGTCGGTCAATGTCTTTGGAAAGAATCACACATGCTTTGCTCCCATAAAATACATCGGGAACACATATCGAATTATAAAATCTCGTCATTTGATGACAAATATGGAAACATGGTATTCGACCCTGATGAAAGGTCATGAGCTGAGGCCATGAGCAGACCAGTCAGCATCAGTTTTGAAAAAGAATGGGAGTTCTGGGTCCGTCGCGGATGGAGGAGTGGCGAAATATATATGATCGTCTATATTGGAAGGAGGTATTAGAGAGGGATCTTCTACAGACTCGAATATTTTCGGAGGAGATCGAGACCGCGCCTGGCCTTCGCAGTGCTCCCTCACACGGCGTGGTCCTCGACGAAACCAGGGTTGTCGTGGGCGTCCTTCGCAGTCGCTCCTGCCTCCGCTCTCTTCTCCGCGTCCTTCCTCTCCTCGCCCTTCTCCTCCAGCGCGTCCTCCTTCGGCACCGAGTTGTACCAGCGGAGGAGCAGCGTGAAGATGATGGTGTTGGCGGCCATGAGGCCAGCGTAGAGCAGCGCCTCGTGGGACGCGCGGTGCTCGAAGGCCCTGGTGGCGGAGCTGATGGCCTTCAGGCCGGCGAACAGCCACAGGCCCACGGTGATGGTGAACAGGTTGGCCGCCTGCAGGATGGACTTCATGGCCGCCGGCGCCTCCGAGTACGCGAAGTCCATGCCCGACACGGAGAACAGGACCTCGCCCACCGTCAGCAGGAAGTACTGCGGGAAGAGCCAGCCCATGTGCACCGACGAGGGCGCCGTCATGGGGAACACGCGCACGCCCTCGTCCTCGCCCGCGCCGCCCAACACCACCACGTCATACACGCCGTCCTGGAAGACATTGGCCGCCCCGACCACGCCCGCGCCGCCCACCATCACCTCGTAGGGCTTAGGACTCAGAATCTGGAACTCGGAGAGGCCGTCCGTGATGGGGAACTTCTCCTCCTGCGTCTCGTACTTGAGGGTGACCTCCGCGACGTCGCCCTCGACTACGATCACTCGCACCTGCAAAAGACGCGAGAATTACCGCCGCGTTCTCGTGACGGAGAAAAGTCTCTAACAGTTTTAAGACGAGAGCAATTCACACGACTTGAATATATGGTACAAACACATCTATCAACCCTTATTGACTATTACAGCTGCATCAAGCAAGGCCTCATCACTGTTACCCACAAACAAAATAAAAAGCGTCTGAGATCCTGGACACTTTCCAGCACCTCATCGGCCGCAGAGACTCACCTTGGCTTCAGCGTCCTCGTTCTTGAGGTACTCGAGGGAGGGCGCGAGAGGTCGAGGGCCGGCGGCCGTGAGGACGAGCGAGGACTCGTGCGCCCCAAGGAGGACGACCTGCACTGGCGTCAGGTCGCCGCCGGCCGCGCACGACTTGCTGACCTGGACCTCCACCTTCTGCGCCGCGCCGCCGACCTCGACTTCCGGGAGGGCGACCTGGCCGGCGAGCGGGATCATGAGCTCCTTCTTGGCCATCCTCTCGCCGGCCTCGTCGACGAGGTGCAGCTCGGGGGGCAGGTGGAGGGCGGCCTCGCACGGGAGGGCGTTGTAGACGTGCAGGCGGGCGTGGGTGGAGGGAATGAGCGTCTGCTCGACGGACATGTTGACGAGGGCGTAGACGATGAAGGAGGAGACGGCGAAGGCCATCCCGGCGATCATCCTGGAGGTGGTGGAGGTGAGGACGCCGAGGCGCCCCAGCAGCGGGTAGATGACCTGGTCGAAGAGCGGGATGAGCGTGAGGATGAGCAGCGGGTTGATGGTGGACGACATCTCGGGCGGGATCCTGTAGGACTCTCCGACGCGGCCGTCGAGCCGCTTGGCCTGGAAGATCATGCCCGTCGACGTCTGGTAGAACAGCGCCCAGAACAGCGGGTATGTGCAGAACAGGAGCAGCACGCGCAGGGTGATCTTCACGTCGCGGATGAGGTCGCCGTCGAAGCGGTCCCGCGCGCGGTCGACCCAGTGCGCCGCCTTGTCGTCCGCGCCGTCCCACTTGCGCCGCACCGCGTGGGTCACGCACCGCATGGCGCGCAGCAGCATGGGGGCGCTCGATGTACCGGGACCTTCCTGTGGGTTGAGGGGCGGGGCGTTAGGGGCTTTCGCTGCGGGCGGGGCGGGGGAGGAGTGGAGATACGGATCGGCAGGACAGAACATCGGCAAACAATAAATACTCAAAACCACACAAAAAAACAAAAAAAAACAAAAAAAAAAAAAAAAAAAATAATAAAAAATAAATAAAAGAAATAAAAGAGGGAAAAGGACTGACCGAGCGCAAAGATGGTGGTGGAGACCGCCATGAAGCCGACAAGGATGAGGTAGGGCAGCAGGTAGCAGTCGTCGCCGAAGCACTGCACGGTGTCCCTCAGCTGCGCCGTCATGAACTGGCCGAGGAAGGCTCCGGCGTTGATCATCCAGTAGAAGGCGTAGAAGAACCTGAGGGCGCGAGGGGGCGTGAGCAGGTGTTAGTGGGTGAGAGCTGGCGGGAGTATCAGATAGGTTGATACTATTTTTTCCTACTATTTTTTATTCATTATTTTTGTGAAGCGATAACACTGGTAAAATGGTGTCTTAACCGGCAATGGATGCATATATTATTTTATTTTTTATATGTATGTGCATTTTTTTTTGTCAAATGATTACCTACATTTTATGAGGGCAGTTTTCTGTAATGTTTTTTTTTTTTTTTTTTTTTTTTATGCGATGCCCTCTTCTTCTTCTCTTCAATGCCCTGTCGTCTCTTTCCCCTCATATTTCAACTTATTTCCCCTCGATTTCCTATTTTTCCGTCTTCTTTTTACATGCCCATTTTCCTCTTTCTTGTATCTCCAGATTCGACTTCAGTTACCCCTTTTCACTTATTATTCCTCTCATTCACTTCGTGTCTCTACCCCCAACTTTTTTCCCTACACGCTACACTCTATAAACTTTCCTGGTCTTAGACAAACATTATCTGACGTTCCCCTAAAGTTTCCTGATCTTCCCTAACCTTCCCTGACTCCCCCATCCCCCAGCCTCTTCTAACCTTCCCTAACCTTCCCTGATCTATTCTAACTTTCCCTGATTTTCCCCTAGCCTCTTCTAACCTTTTATGACCTCCCATAACCTTCCCTGACCTCTGCTCACCTCTGCTGTTGCTCCCTTTGCTCAGGGACCTTGAACTGGTCGGCGCCAAGGGACGAATACACAGCCTTCATCAGACCGGCTGCGATTCCCAAGACGAGCAGACCTGTTCAACGAATCTGTTAGAAATTACTTTAGAAAAACATTTATATATATATATTTTTTTTCTATATAGATGGACCTGATGAACGAATGTCGTGTCTATTCATTCATTTATCTTTCAATTTATATCTCTTTCTCTCTGTATTCTCTCTCTCTCTCTCTCTCTCTCTCTCTCTCTCTCTCTCTCTCTCTCTCTCTCTCTCTCTCTCTCTCTCTCTCTCTCTCTCTCTCTCTCTCTCTCTCTCTCTCTCTCTCTCTCTCTCTCTCTCTCTCTCTCTCTCTCTCTCTCTCTCTCTCTCTCTCTCTCTGTCTCTCTCTCTTTTTCTCTCTCTCACAACAGTAAATAATAAATAATAAATAAAAAAATAAAAAAGATATTTAAAAATATACACAATTCAACCCAAGACTGACCTGAAATGCCCGTGACCTTGGCTGCGTCCACACTGGCCATGATGGGCGTGGCGGAGGACAGCGAGTAGATGAGGGCGCCCACGGTGTAGCAGCAACACATGATGAACACTGTCCGGGCCTGCGGGCGTGGGCGGGCGTTACGAGTAAAGAGTAAAGATTTGTTGAAAGTGAAAGAAAACGATATCAATTCACAACTGATTTTAGTGAACGATTTTAAATATAATCACTAAAAGAATATTGAAATGTAATGCTTTTTAGAAACAAAATGAGATGTATTCTAAATTGATTAACTTTGGAATAATGAAAAAATCATAAAACTAATTAAAATTTGACCAACAACAATCAACTTCATGTAATTAATTCATGAAAACGTGATCAAAATGTGACAGTTTCAAAAGTGATTAAAATATTAATTAAACAAAATCATTGTCGAAATTGCAAGTAAGATTTGACTAAAGCGTGATTGTTTGAATAAAAAAATAAAATAATTCTAGTTAATTAATATTCACGTAGAATGTAATCAATTCAATAGGTTACGATGACGTAAATGTGCTTGGATAAAAGCAAACTAGAGTGAAGTACATAAATGTTACAAGTGGCCGTGGGTGTGTGTCATTACATAATTCAGTCAAAATCCCACTTACTGTTAGATAAATTATAAACTACAGTAAGTATGTAAGTGTACTTGAAAATATTTATATAATTTTGTTATATTGTTATTGTTAGGTAGAACGACTAGATTCTGATTGATAGTTTATTATCCAATTAATTGCGACCTATATTGTTCTATCATAAGATACATGATCTCAATCTGTATCCGAGCTACATAATCTGTATTAGAAATATCTGATTGTTAATGCTTTATATTCAATTTTACGGTGTAGATTACTTCATTAGTCACATCATTTCACAACGTTCAACTTTATACTAACGATCCCTCAGGTACCGACCTTTCAATAGGCACAGTCGGATAATTAAAAAACAAACAAACATATATTACCTTTTATATTCAATATGATTGAATTAACTGAATCTGAACACGAATACGCGAGAGTGCGTAGATGTTTATGAATGATTGTCATGCGTAGAATATCATGCAGAGAGAGTGTTATATTACGCATGAATTCGTAACTGTGTCACCGCATGACGGGGTCTGAAACAACAGATGACGGAGGGTTTGTCATGCATGGAGTATAAGAGAGGTTTATAGTAACGTGGATTTGAATTCTTTGTTTGTTTTTATTCTTTTTATGTATTCTTGTTATTATTATTATTTTTATAATTATTATAATTTGTGTTTTTTTGTGCGTGTTTCATGAAATATTTGAAGTAAGTTTTTTTTTTCTTTCTTTACTTTCTCTTTCTCCACCCCCTCTCTCTTTCTCACTCTGCGTCTGTCTGTCTATCTCCCTGAATTCTGTCTGTCTATCTCTCTGTGTTGTCTCTGCTATTCCCCCTCTCTCCCCTCTTTCTCTTTCATTTTAATTATCTCCACTCCCTCCTTCCCCTTCCTTTCTATCCATCTGCCTTCTTTTCTCTTCCTCCTCTCTATTTCTCTTTCGCATTCAGACTAAGTACTGGAATTCGCGAAAGTTCATTCACCTTTCACTCGACTGACCGCTTTCTCTGTTCAGTCATGGCTTCGTAATAACCTTTTTTGTCTCTCGTTATAACAGCCATTATGTGGACGGAGATAAAGCGAAAAAATACTATTAAATACAATTAGAGAAGATGGAAATTAAGAGAAAAGTCTGGCAATGGAAAAAAGGAGATGGAAAGAAAGAAAGAAAAGAAAAAAAAACGGGGGAAATTCACACGAATGAAATTTACGGGTATTAAAGAAAATGGAGAAATTTACGGGAATGAAGGAGAGCGTGAAAAAATTGCGGGAAATAAGGAAAATGGAAAAATTTATGGGAGTGAAGGAAAGCGTGAAAAAATTGCGGGAATTAAGGAAAACCGTGAAATTTACGGGAGCGAAAGAAAAGGGGAAAAATTGCTTGGGTAAGTAAAAAGAGTTAAAAATACTTGGGTAAAGGAAAACGGGAGAAATTTATATGGATAAAAGAAAACAGGAGATCTTTACGAAAAAGAAAGAAAGAAAAAAAAAACGGATATTGATTTCAATGAAATAAACATAGGACACAGAATAGGAGATAAAAAAGAGAATAAGGACAAAATAGAGAAATTTTATCAGGGGAAAAAAATAGACAGAGAAATTAAAGAAAATGGGATATATCAACTTGAATTAAAGGGGAAAAACTTTATTTTTTTCCCTATAACCAAAGCACGCCACAACAGAGAAACAAAAGGAAGGGGAATAAAAGACAAAACAGAAAATTTACTAAAATAACAGAAAGAGAAAGAAAAACTAGTAAATAAATAAATGAAAGAAATACAAAAACGAAAAAAAAGAAAATTGTGAAAGGTAAGATGAGGAAGGGAATGAGATAAAACCTGATGAATATTAAGTATGAGAGAGAAAAAAAATGAAACGAGTAAAAGTGAACTTGACAAAAATAAAGAATAAAAGAATGTAGAGGGAACTATATTGGAAAGCTACAAGAACAGAGATAAAAATGAGGGAATAAGAAAAAAGAAAAAAAAGATAGCATAGAAAAATGAGATAAAGGAAGAAGAAAGACAGAAAAAAATATGGACTAAAAACGAGAATTTTATATAATAGAATAAATAAAAGCAAGTAAGGACCATATAAAATAGAGAAATGTGGAATTGAAGAAAAAAAAAAAAAAAAGAAAAGGAAAATAAAGAGAAAAACAAATGAAATGAAAAAGAAAGAAAAAAAATACACAAACATAAAACAATAGAGAAAAGGTAAAAAAAGGTAATCATTACAGAAGAGAGAGAAAGTAACAAACGAGAAAAACGGACAAAAAAATAAAAAAAAATCACCTTTGGCCGACGACCTTGCTTAGGAATGTCTGGGAAGACGAGGTCAATGAAGCCCCCAAGAGAAAGGAAAGACGGAGCGAAAGAGATAAAGATAAAACATAAATAAAAAAGAAAGACAGAAAATCGTGAACGAAGGAGAGACAAAGAATAGATAAAAAAAAAAAAAGAAGAAAAACAAATAGAAAAAAGAAAAAGGGAACGAGAGATAGACAAAAAAAGATCCAATAAAATATGAAAGACAAGGAAAGTCGGAAGGAGAAGAAATAACAAATGGAAAATAGAAAAAAAAACAGATAAACGAAAAAAAACAAAAAAAACAATCAGAAAAAACGAAAAACAAGCAAGTCGGAAGGAGAGTGAAAAAAACGAGAGAGATAAAACATAAAGAAATAAACAAATGGAAAATAGAAAAAAACTGAAAAAAAGATAAACGAAAAACACAAAACAAACAAAACAAATCTACCAATAAAGAAAAGAAGGAAAACAAAGGCGGGAACTCCCCAACCGCATATGTGCACAGAAGGTAGTTATAAAGACCTTGACTGCGTACCTTGCCGAGGTAGGTGTCAGCGAGAATGGCGCCGGCGATGGGCGCGAGGTAGATCAGGCCCTCCATGACCGCCTTGACCGTGGACGCCGACGAGGACGAGAAGCCCAGCATCCTCTGCATGTAGAAGACGGCGCCCCCGAAGAGCCCGTAGTACACGAAGCGCTCCAGGAGGTAGCCGGCGAGGATGAAGAAGGCGCCGCGGGGGTACTTGAGGGGGGGGCCGACGGGGGGCCGCGGGGAAGACATCCTGGCTGGGGGGAGAGAGAGAGGGGGAGGGGGTGTTAAAATATTGCGTTGGTTTGCTTATTTTTATTTGATTTTGTTTGGTATATGTGCCATGAAAGTGTCTGGAGATTCTCGTGCCGGTGTTATGTGACGTAAGCGTGTCTGTGTCTATGTTGCCCTTTATCCTTTTATCTATCTTTCTTATCTGCCTATCCATCCACTAATTTACTCATATATTTTTCTCAGAGAGAGAGAGAGAGAAAGTGAGAGTGAGGAGAGAGAGAGAGAGAGAGAGAGAGAGAGAGAGAGAGAGGAGAGAGAGAGAGGAGAGAGAGAGAGAGAGAGAGAGAGAGAGAGAGAGAGAGAGAGAGAGAGAGAGAGAGAGAGAGACAAAGGGAGAGAGAATATACATAACATAATTTACAGCCACAGACGCTTCACAACATTCTTTGAAGAAACTTACTCCACCGTTTCCCCGCCTCCCAACCCTACCGTCATCCCTTAATACTCTTTAACTCGCCAATTTCCCCTGTTCTCTTCCTCCTTCTCCTTCTCCTTCAGTTCTTCTCTTTACTTCCTCTTCCTACTCCTCCTCGCAAGCCTAGAAAATTTCTCTTGACGAAGGCCAGGCGATAGTTAGTCTGTCTGAGGCGTGTGTAGCTATAATTATTGACGAGAATGTACTTGATTGCCTCGCTCGTTGGAATGTCACGGGTTAACTTCACAACAGCGATTTTCACAGCACGCCTTGGTTGTAATAAATCGATAGCGGGTCTTACAAGAATAAGAGAGTCGTAACCAGGCTGTAAAAAGTGTAAGAAGAATTGTAACGATAGGTATTGATGGTATTAATGTTGTGTCGGTTGTATCATAGAATTAAGATAAAAGATAGATGATGCGTAAAGAAAATAATTATGATTGGAATGCAATATCGATGAAAAGAGACATCGCACACACAACAACACACACACACACACACACACAGAAGACACATTCCCTTGTACCATGTAACGGTATACTTGTTTTTACCCCTCCCCCCTCCCCCACCCACACGCTCTCCCTCCCCGATTTTTGGTCTTAAGGTAACATCTGCGCCAGACAGGTGGTGCTTCCATAGACTAATTAAAGTATCTCCTGTGCATATGCTAATGGTTTTGCGAATACAGAAAGAAAACAGCATGCGTCTGTGTGTATGAGGTGGCACTTGTAGAGAAAAAGCGTAGAAACTCAACGCACAGCTATATTGTCTCTGCGAAATAAAACTAACATGCACATGGGGAAACCTATACAAACACACGCATGTCTCATAATAATAACTAAGCAGATAGACGGATTTCCCTTCCCGATTGCATGTCGGTCACCTTGGCAGTGGGAGACTACGGAGGAATATACACTCAAATGCTCTCTCTCTCTCTCTCTGTCTCTCTCTCTCTCTCTCTCTCTCTCTCTCTCTCTCTCTCTCTCTCTCTCTCTCTCTCTCTCTCTCTCTCTCTCTCTCTTCTCTCTCTCTCTATATATATAATATATTATATATATTTATATAATATATATAGATATAGATAGATAGATAGATATATATGCAAAAATATTTTGTTTTATGATTGCCGTAGACAATTGACTGTTTATTTACACAAATACACACACATGCACACAGGTATATAATTAGATAGATGGGTAGATAGATATGTGTATGTATCTGATAAGACAAAAAAAGTTTCTGAATAAGAATTAGATAGCTACAGTGCGTAAAATCCCAGTTTTGACTACAACTTTCCTAATAACATTTCCATGAATTAAAAACAGTGGATTTACCCAATATCCCGGAAACTAAACAAATAAAAACATTCAGTATTGGCCGCAGGTGTAAAATATAAGGACTGTAGATTAGATTTTCTAGGGATTACAATCTAATACTATTGCCTAGGTAAGTGTAGGATTTTTAATACGTCACATACTTCAAAATTCATCATGATTTCATAGATGCATTGTTTTTCATCCTTGTTATTTTTCCATGCGCCAAATAATCATCAAAACCATAAAACTGTAGTGTAGTTATTGCTATAATAATTTTTACTTCATTCGTATTGTCAGAACATATTGTTCAATTATTTTTCCATTTTTTAGTTCTCTTTCCCCCCCTCGATGAAGAAAATAAATCACATTTCACAGCCTGGATAAAGTAATTTCTTTATTCTTATGATGGTTGCGAAATATCCATTAACCATTTAATTGAGTTACCCAGATAACCTGTCCATTTTCTTTCATGCATGACGAACGTTAATAGCATGGCGTGCTGCCCTCAAGCGTTATTTACTTTATTGGTAACTAATCTTTTTCCTCCTCCCTCTCATTTCTTTATTTGTAGATCTCTCGTATGCCTTCTGTGTGTGTGTATGTGTGTGTGTGTGTGAAGTGAAGTATCACACACACACACATACACAAATATATGTAATCGTTTACTGATAAATCTAAATGTAGATTTTACGTATCTCCTTAATACCAACTTGTTGACCTCCCCCATGTTCTTTTTTCAAATCGGATGCTGACGATGGCGACCAAAATAACCCTAAAAAACACATGATGAAATGAACTATAAAACCCATCATCCCCACAAGCAAAAAATACAACCAATATAAAACCAAAATACAGTTGATCCGCATCACAATCCTAATGTAAACAAACAAAAGAACACGTCTAAGAGCCCCCCCCCCCAGTATCCTGTTGCCTTGTCGCGGGAAGGGGGGGACTCTAGGAAAACTTTTCTCTCACAAAAACCTGCAGCGGTTCTTTCAAATGGGCTCTACCACATTTACATTCATGCTGTTTACACTCGGATACTGAAAACATTTTTACTTATGTTTTACAAAGAAAGGAGTATAAGTTTGTATGTTCATATATAGGGAGAGTTTCAACATAACGGGTCGTGTTTTCATGAATTTTAAACTGGAAATCATAGACAAATAATTTAAAGCTCGGGGCGCAGGAATCGAGTTGATAGAAGGACAATTACAAAAAGCCAAGATAATAATGTTAAGGAAAACAACAATGGTGATTTTGTCTCCATAATAATACAAACATGAGGGGGATCAGCAGAAAAGTAAAATAACAGCCATAATAACGATAACCACAAGTATAACGGCCACACAACATAATAAGGAATATAAAACAATAAGGAAATAATAAATCTGGTAACAACCTTCGTCTCGCATGTCTGCCAAGCCTTTCTAGAAGTTTCTAATTTCATAATTAAAAGGGTACATATAATCCCCAGAGCTCTAGAGATCAGGCTATAGAAACCCAAACCCCCTGAAATCCTTTAAAATAACCTAAACTCCTGAAACCCTCAAGAAACCAAAACTACTCCTCCTGCAATCCTTTAGAATCCCTAAACTTCCCCTGAAACCCTATAAAAACCCAAAACTCCTGTAATCTTATAGAAACCCTAATCTCCTCCTGAAACCCTCCAGAAAACCAAAACTCCTACAATCCTTTAAAAACCCTCTACTCCCCCTGGAATCTTTTATTAACCCTAAGCTCCTGCAATCCTTTAGAAACCCCACTTCTCCTGAAATCTTTTAGAAACCCTAAACTCCCCCTGAAACCCTTTAAAAAACAAAACTCCTGCAGAAAACCAAAACTCCTACGATCCTTTAAAAATCCTATACTCCCCCTGGAATCTTTTATTAACCCTAAGCTCCTACAATCCTTTAGAAACCCCACTTCTCCTGAAATCTTTTAGAAACCCTAAACTCTCCCTGAAACCCTTTAAAAAACAAAACTCCTGCAATCCTTTAGAAACCTAACTCCCCCCGAAACCCTCTAGAAATCCAACTCCTGGAATCCTTTAGAAACCCTAACTCCTCCTGAAATCTTTTAGAAACCCTAATTCCTGCAATCCTATATAAACCCTATACTCCTGAAATCCTTTAGAAACCCCACTTCTCCTGAAATCTTTTAGAAACCCTAAACTCCCCCTGAAACCCTCTAGAAACCCAAAGAGAAAACTCCTGAAATCCTTTAGAAACCCCACTCCTCCGAAACCCTTTAGAAACCCAAATCTCCTGAAACCCTTTAGAAACCCCACTCCTCCTGAAATCCTTTAGAAACCCCAAACTCCGGCCAAACTTGGCTCCATGGCATGACAGGGCGTTGCGATCGGCAGGAGCGCAACGGCCCCTCGGGAGGCGGGAGAAAGTCGTGGTGATGGCAGGGTGGCGAAGGCGGTGGTCGTCGCGAGGGTAATGGAGATGGTAATTTGTAGTGAAGGTGTTGATTGCCATAATTACGGTCATAATCAGTGTTATTATTTCTATTATCGTTATGGTTATTATTACTATTCCAGCATTAGAGTTAGTTAACTTTGGAATAGCACTGGTAACAAAGGTGATGATGGCAACAACAGCAACAGGAAAACAACAATTATATATAATTATCATTATCAGTTTTTAATGTTTATCATTATCATTATTGCTGTTATCAGTTCTGTGATTACTACTGTAACTGTATTACTGCTGCTGTATATTACTGCTGTATATTACTGTATTAATATGTATATTACTGTATTAATATAACCAACTGTATATTACTGTATTAATATACTTGTATAATATCTATTGTATTAATATAACTGTCTGGATATTAATATGTCTCGCCATAAAAGCGACAAAACAGGAAGAATAACAATGATAGTGATGATAACGACAATAGCAGAATCGCAAT
>NW_020870492.1:404762-419762 GCF_003789085.1 Penaeus vannamei | reverse complement strand
AGGATGGAAAATAATCCTTTTAATGTTTATATCTTCATTGAACAATCATCAAAATAACCCTGTGGATGAAAAGAGTGGGCCATTGTTTATGCAGGAATGAAACAAGTGGAATTGCTCGCGGTGGGAATCAAGCCAAAGGCCTGCATTTTTACTCAGCTTGAAGGAATTATGTATACCTACTTTTATTAATACCACCATGCACTCAGTGAATGAATGAAACGTATTTTATTTAATGTGTAGGATACCAGGGCACAAAACTACTTTGATTTTAAGAACACCCAAAAAATTTTCATGCTAAAAAAGCCATTGCAATGAAAATCCTATGGCCTAATATAGAAGTTTAGTCACCGTAAAGATCAGAGGATAAAAAAAATCTTTGAAAAGTCATTTAATTCTTCTATTTTTTCCAGTAGTTCCTGCATACCAACTCCAGGAAGTTTTAGAGGATGTTCCCAGTGCTGTTGATATATTAAATACATTTGTTTTCCCTTTAAAGGCTATCAAGTTCTTTCCCAATAGTTTGAATCCCTTATATTCGTTCTAGAGCTTAAATAAATAATAACTGCTAGGGTTAATAACAAAAATAATATTAAAATGATCACGTTCATCAGAATACTAACACTTGTAGATGTATGATGACCATTATGAAAACAATATTAGTGATGGCAATGACATGATAATTGTAATAACATTACTAGGAAAACTGGTGAAACATATAATTGAGAATATTTAATGATTCTAAAAGATGCAATTTCTTTATATGGTATATCAATTGCATGAAAAATCATGAATTTAATATAATGTGTACTGCGAATGTGTAAGTACTTGCGTCAAATATTAAATGGTGTGGGGAAAAACATACCAAATCAATATATATATTTATATATTGCGCACATCTAACATTATTTACAAAAATATACATAGATACAATAGTTTGATCTGCTATGTATATGGTAGCAGATGAATAATAATACAGTATATACAGTCTATACATAATTTTTGTCATCATGTGACTAAACACTGCAAAAACAGCTTTCATTTGAATCATGCAATTTTATCATGGCAACACAGAAAATACTCAAGAATTTTCTCTTGAGATATAAATTCATTATTCACATAATAATCCCCTTTTTTATTTAAAATCAATTTCCAGGAGATTATTTATACAAGGACTAATTCTGTACAAAATTGTGTGCAGTATCTACCATCTCTCATTAAAGAAAACTGAAAATCTGAAACGACCATTCACAAAACAACCATTCACAGTTACAGGAAGTTACATGCTTCGAGTTTTTAACATATTTGTGAATCAGTACCACAAACTGTTCTTAGTATAAGATCATGCTAAAAGAGTTGATTGGACTGTTTTTGCCTTCTTTTATTTTTAATCGACTATACTATATTCATAATATCAATAAAGAGTTTAGTCTTTCGAATATGTTCACTATATAATTTAAAATGCTGAATGACTTATCAAAAAAAAAAAATATATATATATCAAATAGAATATCAACGTTACATTACACAATTACACACGCATACAAAACACATTTATACATATCTTCAGATTTCAGTCTTCGAAATTTCCTGCAGTAATCAACTATGAGGAAACGCTGCAGTAAAAGACACTATGCGTATTGAAAGTCAAACTACTATTGTAACACGCTGGTGAGGTAGTCTTGTTCACATACAATCGAAAGATTTGGCGGAGCAATACATCTTTTCAAGGAAGCAAAAAAATTCTTTCCCAAAGATCATAAACTGGAAATAGTCAACACATGGGACACCTTAGAATACATGGGGATGGGATGCACACTGAAATGGCAGGTAATAAAAATGGGGGGCATAACCGATGAAAAAAGGGAAATAGCCCCCTGATGACGCCTCTACCCAACACTTATTTTTGAAAAGAAGAGGGATACCATCACATTTAAATCACAAGTGAGTGTGCTACTCATATACAGGGGACAGATTATTGTAAATAACAATAAATACATTTAATGTAACAAGGATCACATAACAAGAGACTCTTCAGCAAACACGTTGTTAAACACTCAACATACGTATGCAAAATAAATTGTAGAACTGCAATTGAAATTAAAGGTATATGATATACATTTAAAGCACATTGTTTCCTCAAAACATAAAACAAAATATTGTGCTCTTTACAAAGGATAATTTCCTTTACCTGTACTGCATGTAACTGGATTAACTTTAAAGGAACATTTGATACACTATTTGGTACATGCAACCTCACTCTGAATCCAAGAAGATCACTTCATACCTGTGATACGTTCTCTTACAACCTCAACATTGTGGTCCTTTGGCTACATTTGCTCATCACTATCTCACAGAATGAGACAGTCAGTCCTATTGTTCTTTTAAAATGCCCAAAACTAGACTGATTTTGATATATTCTCAGTCTTTTAACTAAATTTTCTGTAGAATGATAAATAAATCAGTACAAAGACATTTAACAATTTTAACCTTCATTAATGGTGTGTGAATGATGAATATAATGTAATGAGTGAAAAAGGTAACTATTAACACAACATATAAAACTTTATGAACAATACAATTAGAACAGATAATAAGGTAAATCACATTTAATAATCATATGTTAGTCTGTGATCAAGTTAGCTGTTCTCTTTGACAGAATGAGAAAAAAACATTTTTTTACAAGCAGAATGAACAAATGAAAAAGAAATTTACAATTCCACTTTTCATCATACAGACTGTAAAGCTTAATACTGCTGGTGCAGCTATTTGTATTGAGAAAAATATACATATAAAGACCAAGTATAAGTGATTGGTAACATTCATACCTAAGACTATCCTTTAGATACTTGCCTTTTCCTCACCAACACTGGAGAACTTAAATAGAATCCAATACTGTAAATACTGACTTAATACTGCTTTAATTACTAGGCAGCCTTTTGGTTCTTTCATATGTAATTCTTAGAGTTTAAATGTTCCAATATCACACATGAAGCTTCGGACAAGATAAATATACAAGGTGTCCTGTAATGCATAAGACAGTTGAAGAGTCCATATTGATTTATCAGTGTGAGATCATTAAAATCAAAGAACAAAAGAAATGTGGAGGCGAGGCAGAAAGGGAAGGAGGCAGAAACAGAAACAGAAAGAGAAGTAGAGATAAGGAGGGAGAGAGGGAGAGAGGGAGAGAGGGAGAGAGGGGGAGGGAGAGAGGGAGAGAGGGAGAGAGGGAGAGAGGGAGAGAGGGAGGGAGGGAGGGAGGGAGGGAGGGAGGGAGGGAGGGAGAGGGAGGAGGGAGGGAGGGAGGGAGAGAGGAGAGAGAGGGAGAGAGAGGGAGAGAGAGGAGAGAGAGAGAGAGAGAGAGAGAGAGAGAGAGAGAGAGAGAGAGAGAGAGAGAGAGAGAGAGAGAGAGAGAGAGAGAGAGAGAGAGAGAGAGAGAGAGAGAGAGAGAGAGAGAGAGAGAGAGAGAGTGAAAAACAATGACACAAAATACTGACTGAACTCTCCAAGCAAACTTTACAATTAATTACAACACCAAGGCCCATCCCCCGCACCCCCCTCCCGTCCCGTTCCCCGACGCCCTCACACCTGCGACAGGTGCATTGTGGAGGAGCCCTGCGCCCGGCCGCCCAGGTGGAGGGGGTGCAGGTGGTGGGGGTTTCGCGCCGAAGAGGACGACCCTTGGGGCTGGGACTGGGGGGGCAGCAGGTGGTGCAGCTGCTCCAACTGCGGCCGCCCGTTCGTGGTCTTGACGATGGCGGGCGTGTGGTTGGGCGGGTGGTAGACGTGGCCGTCCTTCTTGCGCAGGTCCTGCCTCTGCCCGCACAGCCCCCGGAAGAACTTCTGCCACAGCAACACCTGCCGGATCGAGTGAAAGGATGATATGGCAATCCTTTAAAAAGAAATATATTCATGACTAGAATTTCTCGAATAAATAAATTAATAGAATAAATAAATAAACATGACTAGAATTTCTCGGAAAGTGGTGACTGATACACAATTATCCCGTTTACTTATATATACATTTTACACTAATCATCTTGTGACAGATAGATCATACCTGTCAAATGTACAAATTACTGAACTGAAAAGGTACTGTATAATCGTGTTTGAATGCACTGATTGCAAAAGAATATCATCCAATATCGGTAATCCTTCTTACACTCATAAACATACCTAACATACATTTTGAAATATGCTATTATTGTGAAAAATAATAAAATAAACAAAATTAGATCAAAATGAAAAGTTAAAAGAATTACTGAATAGTCACCCCCCGGACATAAGTCGCAATGGGTTTTACGCTTGTCAATAAGAAAGTCGACTTGTGTGTTGGGTAATACGGCAATTCAAATTTTAGTTCAAATACTAATACAAATATATACAAATTTTGCCTTAACAGCAATCCAAAGTCATCACTTTATCACACAGATATTATGGACTGATAAACAAAATTCTGGATAACAAACATTAGAAAAAAGAATGGTTCCTTTTGTGTCATCTGTATATATTTCATGTTGTACAATCTGAAATTAAACGAAGATGCACTCAAATATCTAAAAAAAGAAGAAAACAAAACAAAACATAACAGGGGCCTAAATATAAAAAATCTAAAACTTTGCACCATTATCACATAAAGAGTTGTGAGAAAAAAATTAAAATCACGTTTTAGTCTCTCAAAGTTTACGAAATCAAACATAAGACGTCAAGAAAAATAATAAAAACTAAATAGAAATAACCCACTTTTCCCTCCTAAGACCTAAAATCAAATGCTTTCCAATCTCCTTACCGTCTTTGAGGACCAAATCCACATGCCAGACGTGATGCCGACGACCAGTGACATGAAGATCTTTAGCATAAAAATCTCAACAGACGGAATGCTCTGCTCCAACGTGCACTCTGTGGGAAGGTGGAGGTTTCAGAATGGAATTTCACGAATAGCATTTGAGCTGTGAGGTATGAGGGGTGAGGCAGAATGGGAAAGAAGGGGGAAGAGGTAGAACTTTAACGAATAGCATTTGAGCTGTGAGGTATGAGGGGTGAGGCAGAATGCGAAAGAAGGGGGAAGAGGTAGAACTTAAACGAATAGCATTTGAGCTGTGAGGTATGAGAGGCGAGGCAGAATGGGAAAGAAGGAGAGGAGGTAGAACTTTAACGAATAGCATTTGAGCTATGAGGTATGAGGGTGAGGCAGAATGGGAAAGAAGGGGGAAGAGGTAGAACTTAAACGAATAGCATTTGAGCTGTGAGGTATGAGAGGCGAGGCAGAATGGGAAAGAAGGGAGAGGAGGTAGAACTTTAACGAATAGCATTTGAGCTGTGAGGTATGAGGGGCGAGGCAGAATGGGAAAGAAGGGGGAAGAGGTAGAACTTTAACGAATAGCATTTGAGCTGTGACGTATGAGGGGTGAGGCAGAATGGGAAAGAAGGGGAGGAGGTAGAACTTAAACGAATAGCATTTGAGCTGTGAGGTATGAGGGGTGAGGCAGAATGGGAAAGAAGGGGGAAGAGGTAGAACTTTAACGAATAGCATTTGAGCTGTGAGGTATGAGGGGCGAGGCAGAATGGGAAAGAAGGAGAGGAGGTAGAACTTTAACGAATAGCATTTGAGCTGTGAGGTATGAGAGGCGAGCAGAATGGGAAAGAAGGGAGAGGAGGTAGAACGTTAACGAATAGCATTTGAGCGAGGCAGAATGGGAAAGAAGGGGGAAGAGGTAGAACTTTAACGAATAGCATTTGAGCTGTGAGGTATGAGGGGTGAGGCAGAATGGGAAAGAAGGGGGAAGAGGTAGAACTATCTCATTTTTTTTAAGAGAAGGTGCCCATGCACATGATTGGTGTTGCTAATAATCTCAAATACAATGATGTTTTGACAGGTTGTACTTAAGGAATTAAGAGTAATCTCTGGAGTGCAACTTGAAAAGGAAGTATGGACAGAAAAAAACTTAGTTTGCTGGTTTTGCAGTAAAAATTATCAAGTGCAATGAACTTCTCAAATGAAAGAATACGAAATACAATCAGAACCAAATCACAATAAAGTGACAGCAACGGAAAATAATCAAAGTACCTGAAGCAGCAGTATTGATCGGATTGTGATACTGACGATAGGACAGACTTCCTCTGTGCAGCATGGCCGTCCCTCCGCTGCCGCCACTGCACTTCAGCGCGGCCACCGAAGCCATCTTCCTCCACTGATCTCGGCTCAGGTACTCGTACACATTGCAGGCGATCACACACACAGCCGGCACAGTGTACAGCACGGAGAAGACCCCGATGCGCACCATTAGCTTTTCGAGTTTGTTGATGTTTGTGGAGGTGGTGACAGCCTTGGTGGGCGTGCTGGGGCTGTCGTGCATGAAGGAGGGGTTGGTGGTGGAGGTGCTTGACACGGCCAGGGAACGACCTGAAAGGGAAACGGGTTGTATTGATGATGAGGAAAGGGCAGAGGATTCGTTCTCTCCCATTAAACTCTGAAGCTTCTCTCATGCTGTCTCGCATCCAATCTCTCTCGCGTTCTATCCTTCCTGCTCTCCCAATTTTTCCTTTCTCTTTCTCACTCCCTCCGTCGATCCTCTCCCCTGCTCTCTCTCTCTCTCTCATTCAATATATCTATCTCTCTACCTGTTAATCTTTTTATCTCTCACTCCCTCTCTTTGTTTTTCTTTCTTTGTTCCCTCATTCCTCTCTCTCTTCTCTCTCTCTCTCTCTCTCTCTCTCTTTTTCATTCCCTCATCCCTCTCTCTCTCTCTCTCTCTGTCTCAGTCATTCAAATACTTACTTTCTCCCTTTCCCTTCCCCGCCTTCCCCTGCACCCCCCCCTCCCTCACCCCAACCAACCTTTGGCTGGATGGCGACTGGGCCACCGAGGGGTTGTCCGCCTCCTGCTTGAATGCCCTGCGCACCCTGAACAGAGCCACGAAGCCCAGTACGTTAAAGAAGGTGCCAAGTGCCAGGAGCGAGAGCAGGGGTGCCACCACGAAGCTCATGTGGGCCCACTTGTTGACGTTCCCAACGTAGCATAGGCCTACAAGCTCATCGCCGTCAACCTGGGGAACAGATGTTGAAATTTTAGGAGACAAGACTGATGGGTGTTTGTGTGCGGAATGCAAAATGACAACAAGGAAAGGTATATATGCATTAAGGATTCTGTTTGGTTTCACTATCGTTTAATAATAAAATCCACACAGGATAATGTTATAGTATTAACATTAAATTCAATGTATAGATTAGTCATCTAGGTACAACTAAAGCTGTTGAAGTATTTCGTAAGGGAGCTAAAGTGGTCACAAAAAAAACACACACACACACACACACACACACACACACACACACACACACACACACACACACACACATACACACACACAGTACCTGCTTGAGCGTGAGGATGACGATCGTGGCCACGGCGGGGAGGCCCCAAGCAGCGGCATGGAAGTACGAGGAATACGCCTGCAGGGCCTCCGACGACCACTTCTTCCCCGCCGACAGGAACCACGTGAGGGTCAGCACCGCCCACCAAATCCCGGAGGCCATCCCGAAGTAGTACTGAGGAAACGAGGGTGTGAGGCGAGAATGAGGTAAGGGTGTGAGGTGAGAAAAAGAATACCAATAATTAAAGAAGTGAAACATGAAAAGAATGAGAGGAAGAGGAGGGTTGTTTTTGTTCTTTTTGGACCTTACCAATAATGTTTAACAATACTGTTTAACAATGCTTTTTCTCAACATAAATGTAAGAAAAAAAAGATATACTAGATCGTGGCCAACCGATCAGCTTGGGGGATGGGGGGAGAGTAAATGATCTGAGGTTATTGAGGAAATGGCTTACTCTATCTGTTGAGGACGAGAAAGAGTGTCTGTCTTGTCTGTTCCCTTTTTCTGCCAAAGATACCCGTCATATCCATTCAATACTGCTTTGTACTTATTTGACTGCTACGGCACTACAACAGCGTAGATTCTTTCGCCAAAAGGAAAAGTAGTGCAGTGCAGGCAATGTGTATATCAAGGTGCATATAACTAGGTAGCTCCACTTCCATTTTGCCTATTGAACATGAAAATTAAATCAACGTTTTCCCTAGAGTAGTCCGATGGCTGTTAATGGTAAGGAACTCTTCAATATCTTAAACAAAAGAGGGGAATTTTAGTTTTATTTCTTTTAAGTATAAGAATATCAAGTAAATTATACAAATAATTATTTATCTTGCTACATCTGATATCTCACAACCCACTCTAATTGCCTAAACATGTTGAAGCCATTAATTCCGACCCCTTTTCAAAGATTTTATGCAATAGTAAAAAATTATCAGAAAAGGAACAAAGAATAAAAGAAATTTAAATAATATTCAATATTTGCAATGAATAAAGGTGATAAAGCAGGGCTTAGCTCAGAAGTTGCCAACACGGATTTTCATCAAGATGGAGTGGGTCTACCTGGGCTAAGATACCTTGCTGTATACTTTACAGTTCCGGAAGGATCTTGATAACTATGAATGAAATCTAGTGTGCCTCATTTCACATTTAGTTTATAATAGATATAGTTGCTGGAAGTACACCGGAGGACCGAACTGCAGACAGGTATAACTTCAGATGGGCTTAATAAGAAGGACGAACCATTACATTCAGGAAGGCATCAGATCATAAAGCCATAAATTCAACAAAAACAAAACAAAACAAGTACACCTTCAGAAAAAAACACTTCAGAAAAAATACATCCCATGAAAGTCCTACAATCAACAAGACTCAACAAAGGCATAAACTTCGCAAGAATATTAATCTTCAGGAAAAAAGAGAACTCACCTGTAGAATGAAGGTGACGATGCACCCTGACGACTGGAGGCCCTCGACGATGAGATGCGAGACTCCTGAAGGCGACATCTGGCAGGACAAGACCTCCGCCGGGACCACGAGCCTGGGAAAGATTTTTAAATCAATTATGTGAACGCATGTAAAATTCTAATGATATTTAAGGAACCATTAGTTTGGCAACGGCTTTAAAACTAATAATGTGCAAATCCATGAAAATTATACATATATTTTAGGACCCATAAACAAAAACGAAGAAGAAAGAGAGAGAGAGAGAGAGAGAGAGAGAGAGAGAGAGAGAGAGAGAGAGAGAGAGAGAGAGAGAGAGAGAGAGAGAGAGAGAGAGAGAGAGAGAAACATATTTGCTAACAATTTGTATATGATATTAAATTGTGGAAGAATTCAAGATTCTTTATATATACATGTACAAAATAATGTGCTGAATAATCACTAGGAATCACTGATTTGGAAAATATTTAAATTTATTAGATTGATTTAAAAATCATTAGGGAGCTATCGAGGAAAAGAAACATTAATTGGAAAAACGCCAAGATTACCCTACAAATCCCATGATGAATACGAAATAAAAAGAAAATAAAGAGAAAAGGGAAGAAAAAGAAGAAGAAAAAAGGAAGAAAAGAAGAAAAATAGGATAGACAAGGTAAATATGAAGACAATAAAAAGGAAAATGCCTAGAAGAAGAAAAAGATCCTAAAAAGAGAGAGAGAAAAAAAAAAAATAATAAAAATAAAAACGACCCCATTTTCCTCTAACACCTCACCCAAACGCACACAACCCCCCACCCCCTCGCTAAAAACACTCACCTGGCAAGATAAGCGAGACAATAGAGCAGATAACAGAGCGACAGGCAGATGATCGGTCTCTCTGGGTATCGGAACCTTGCGGGGTCGAGCCAGAAAGTGAGCATCGTGAACAGGGTCGACACGAAGCAGATTCCGGCCCACACCAGGAGCCACACCTGAGGGGGAAACGGAGGTAGTTGAACGTTGGTGATCGTTTTCATTGTTTTTTTTTCTTCTTTGTATGGTGAGGTTTATATTGTTGTGTGTGGATGGTGTGAATTTGGTATTAAATCGGATTAATTGAATAATGCAGCCATACCTGAGGGGGAAACGGAGGTAGTTGAACGTTGGTGATTATTTTTATTTTTTTTTTCTTTGTATGATGAGATTGGTTTATATTGTTGTGTGTGGATGGTGTGAATTTGGTATTGAATCGGATTAATTGAATAATGCAGCCACACCTGAGGGGGAAACGGAGGTAGCTGTACGTTGATGATTGTTTTCATTGCTTTTAACGTTGGTGGTAGTTGAACGTTGGTGATTATTTTTATTGTTTTTTCTTTGTATGATGAGATTGGTTTATATTGGTGTGTATGGATGGTGTGGAGTATCGTTAAATCGGATAAATATAGTCATACGGAGGAAGTTAGGCAGTTTTTTTTTCTTTGTATGATGAGATTGTGTGAATTGTTGTATGGATAGTGTAAATCTGGTATTAGATCAGATTAATTGAGTAATGCAGCCACACCTGAGGGGGAAACGGAGGTAGTTGGGGGGGGGGGGGGGCGGCGGAGGTAGTTGGGAATTGATGATCGTTTTTTTCTTTCTTTGTATGATGAGATTGGTTTAAATTGTTGTATACAGATGGTGTGAAGTAGCATTAAATCGGATAAATATAGTCGCATGGTGGTAGTTGGGCATTAATTTAATATCATTAATTTAAATCAGATTAATGAGTAATGCAACCGCACCTGAGAGGGATACGGAGGTATTTGGACATTGATGATTGTTTCATTGTTTTCTTTTCTGTGTATGATGAGATTGGTTTAAATTGCTGTGTGTGGATGGTGTGAATCTGGTATTAAATCAGATTAAGTGAGTAATGCGGCCACACCTGAGGGGGAAACGGAGGTAGTTGAACGTTGATGATTGTTTTCATTGCTTTTAATGTATGATGAGATTGGTTTATATTTGTTGTGTGAAGTAGCATTAAATCGGATAAATATAGTCGCATGGTGGTAGTTGGGCATTAATTTAATATAATTAATTTAACAGATTAATGAGAAATGCAACCACACCTGAGAGGGATACGGAGGTATTTGGACATTGATGATTGTTTTCATTGTTTTTTTCTGTGTATGATGAGATTGGTTTAAATTGCTGTGTGTGGATGGTGTGAATCTGGTGTTAAATCAGATTAAGTGAGTAATGAGGCCATGCCTGAGGGGGAAACGGAGGTAGTTGAACGTTGGTGATTGTCTTCATTGCTTTTTATGTATGATGAGATTGGTTTATATTGTTGTGTATGGATGGTGTGGAGTATCGTTAAATCGGATAAATATAGTCGTATGGCGGTAGTTGGGCATTAATTTAATATAATTAATTTAACAGATTAATGAGTAATGCAACCGCACCTGAGAGGGATACGGAGGTATTTGGACATTGATGATTGTTTTCATTGTTTTCTTTTCTGTGTATGAGATTGGTTTAAATTGCTGTGTGTGGATGGTGTGAATTTGGTATTGAATCGGATTAATTGAGTAATGCAGCCATACCTGAGGGGGAAACGGAGGTAGTTGAACGTTGGTGATTATTTTTATTGTTTTTTTCTTTGTATGATGAGATTGGTTTATATTGTTGTGTGAAGTATCATTAAATCGGATAAATGTAGTCGTATGGAGGTAGTTGGGCATTGATGATTGTTTCTTTGATTTTTTTCTTTGTGTTATGAAATTGGTTTAAATTGTTGTGTATGAATGGTGTGAATTTGATATTAAATCAGATTAATCAGATTAATTGAGTAATTTCCCTGAGGGGGATACGGAGGTACTTGGACATTGATGGTTGTTTTCATTTATTCCTGTGCATGAGATTGGTTTAAATTGTTGTATACAGATGGTGTGAAGTATCATTAAATCAGATAGATATTGTGATATAGTCGTATGGAGGTAGTTGGGCAGTGATGATTGCTTCTTTGATTTTTTTCTTTGTATTATGAGATTGGATTAAATCGTTGTGTATGGATGGTGTGAATTATCATTAAATAAGATTAACTGAGTAACGTAGCCACATCTGAGGGGGAAACGGAGGTATTTGGACATTGAGGGTTATTTTAATTGATTTCTTTTGTATAATGAGATTGATATAAATTGTGTATGGATGATGTGAATTTCCATTTAGATAAATATGGTAATATAACCACACCTGAGGGGGATACGGAGGTATTTGAGAATAGATGATTGTTTTCATTAACGTTTTCCCCTTATATAATTGCGATTATGTAAATTTAACATCATTAAATCAGATTAATACACTATAACAAATACATACACAATAACAGACATAAACAACAGACTACACCAAGAACACCTGAACTGACCTCGGCGAAGTGCTTGTCCTCGCGGCGGAAGAGGACGTCGTGGCCGCACTTGGGGGTGCAGCTCCCCCCGTGACGCGTGGCCACCCACGTCTGGCGAGGGGGGCACGGGGCCTGGGGTGGAGGCGGGGGGAAGGGGAGAAAGAGGCGGGGGCGAGAGAGAGGGGGGGAGAGGAGGGGGGCAAGAGAGAATGGGAGAAAGGGGGGCGAGAGAAAGGGGGGGGAAGAGGAGGGGCAAGAGAGAGGGGGACAAGAGGAGGGGCAAGAGAGAGGGGGAGAAGAGGAGGGGCGAGAGAGAATGGGAGAAAAGGAGGGCAGAGAGAGGGGAAGAAGAGGAGGGGCGAGAGAGAATGGGAAAGAGGGGGGCAAGAAGAGAGGGGGAAGAGGGGGGCAAGAGAGAGGGGGAGAAGAGGAGGGGCGAGAGAAAGGGGGGAAGAGGAGGGGCAAGAGAGAGGGGGAGAAGAGGAGGGACAAGAGAGAGGGGGGGGAAGAGGAGGGCAAAGAGAGAGGGGAGAAGAGGGAGGGGCAACAGAGAGGGAGAAGAGAGGGCAAAAGGAGAGGGGAGAAGGAGGGGGAAAGAGGGGAGAGGGAGGAGGGGGAGAAGAGAGGGGAGAAGAGAGAGGGGGAAAAGGAGGAGCAATAGAGAGGGAAGAAAGGAGGGGCGAGAGAGAGGGGGAGAAGAGGAGGGGCAAGAGAGAGGGGAGAAGAGGAGTGAGACGAAGAGAGAAGATAAAGAGGAGGAGGTGAAGGGGGTGAAAGAAAGCACGAACGAAGGAGAGATATGGCGAGGAAAGATGAAGGGGGGTGAAAAGGAGAGAAGGAAGAGCGGCGAGTGAGAGGCGGCAGACGAAGGGGAGAAAGGGGAATGGGAAGATGGTGTAAATAGTAAAAGGATGAAGAGAGAATGGTGAAAAATAACATTAGTACCCGGGTAATATATCACATGAAGTAATTTATAAAAGAAGACATATACCTGATTAAATAGATGCATTTTTTTCTATTTTAAAGACATTCTTTATTTTCTAATAGATAATATGACAGATATAATTATTCCAATGTAAGAAAGCATGGGTGATCTGTTCAAATCCACAAGAAATGCTCGTTGTGTGTGTGTGTGTGTGTGTGTGTGTGTGTGTGTGTGTGTGTGTGTGTGTGTGTGTGTGTGTGTGTGTGTGTGTGTGTGTGTTGTGTGTGTGTGTGTGTCTGGTGTGTCTGCGTGTGTGTGTTGGTGTGCTGCGTATGTGTGCGTGTATGTGTATGTGTGCACGCCAAAAGACGCCCAGTTGTCCTCACCGGCCTCTTGATGGGCGGGCCGGAGGGGACCTTGGGGCGGCGCGATGAGGGCGGGGGCGTGGCCTCGGTGGAGAAGTTGGGCATCTCCATACACAGGCCGTTGCTCTCGGGCGTGGGCAGGCGGGCGCAGTCGAGGGCGGCCGGCCACGAGAAGTTGAAGGTCCGCAGCACCGGCAGGCACTTCGACTTGACCTGAATGAGAGTCGGGTACAGGGGCGGTTTCGTCGGGGGGGGGGGTGGTGGGGGAGTCTAGGGCGGGCAGGACCCCTTGCTCGCCCCCTCCCCCATCCCTCTCTTTTTCTTATTGTTTCTCTCTCTCGCTCTTTCTTTCTCTCGTTCTCTCTCTCGCTTCTTCTTTCTTTCGCGCTCTCTCTCTCTCTCTTACTCTTTCTCTATCTCTTTCTCTCGCTCTCTCTGTCTTCATCTCTCTCTCTCTCCCTCTCTCTTTCTTAATCTTTCTCTTCCTCTCTCTTTTTCATCTCTCTCTCTCAATCTTTCTTCTTTCTCTCTTTTCTTCCCTCCTCTCTTTCTCTCTCTCCTCTCCACCCTCTCTCTCTCTTCTCTCTCCTCCCCCCTTCTCTCTCCCTCCCTCCCTCCCCCTCCCTCTCACCCTTCCTCCTTCCATCCCTCTCCTCTCTTTCTTCCCCCTCTCTCTCTGGTCTCCCTCTCTCTCTTCTCTCTCTCCCCCATACTCTCACTCACTCTCTCCCCCATCACCTAACTCACTCTCTCTCCCCTTCCTCCTTCCATCCCTCCCTCCCTCCTTCCATTCCTCTCCCTCCCTCTCTCTTTCTGTCTCTCCCTCCACCCCCCCTCTCACTCACTCTCTCTCTCTCCTTCCCTCACTCTCTCTCTCCCCCTTCCTACCCACCCTCCCCCTCCCCCCTTCCTCTTCATCCCCCACCCCCATCCTCCCTCTCCAGTCCCTCTTCATCCCCCCCCCCTCTCCCTCAACCAGCACCCACCTCGAGACACAGCGCCCTGCAGGAGGGATGGCGGTGTGGACGACGGAAGTGCACATGGGCGAGTAGAGCGAGCACAGGAAGAACCTCAGGTGCGGGCTGCAGTTGATGTCGACGAGGGGCATGAAACTCGTGGACCTGAGGGGAGCAGAGGGGGGGGAGGGGGGTTAGTGTGTTGGGGGAATGTAGGTCTTGATATTTTGTCTTAATTAACTAGTTATTATTATCATTATTCTTATTATTATTTTATTATTAATTATCATTATTATTATTATTATTATTATTATTATTATTTATTATTATTATTATTATAACTATCATTATTATTATCATTATAATTACTTTATCTTATATTTTTTGCGGGGGTTAATGGGTGTGTGAGTGTTTATCATTATCATTATTATTATCATTATTATTTGTTTATTTATTTATCATTATACACACACACACACACACACACACACACACACACACACACACACACATATATATATATATAATAATATATATATATATATATATGTGTGTGTGTGGTGTGTGTGTGTGTGTG
>NW_020870492.1:379762-384762 GCF_003789085.1 Penaeus vannamei | reverse complement strand
CAGGAACCCCGAAAACAGGGAACACAGGAACCCGAAGCCAAGAACAGGGGAACACAGGAACCCCGAACAAGAACAGGGGAACACAGGAACCCAGGGGAACACAGGAACCCCCAAGAACAGGGGAACACAGGAACCCCCGAAGCCAAGAACAGGGGAACAACACGAACCACGAAGCCAAGAACAGGGGAACACAGGAACCCCCGAAGCCAAGAACAGGGGAACACAGGAACCCCGAAGCCAAGAACAGGGGAACACAGGAACCCCCGAAGCCAAGAACAGGGAACACAGGAACCCCGAAGCCAAGAACAGGGAACCGTCGAACCACCCAGGAACCCCCGAAGCCAAGAACAGGGGAACACAGGAACCCCGAAGCCAAGAACAGGGGAACACAGGAACACCGAAGCCAAAAGAACAGGGGGAACACAGGAACCACCGAACCAAAGAACAAGAACGGGAACACAGGAACCCCGAATCAAGAACAGGGAAACACAGGAACCCCGAAGCCAAGAACAGGGGAACACAGGAACCCCGAAGCCAAGAACAGGGAAACACAGGAACCCTCGAAGCCAAGAACAGGGGAACACAGGAACCCCGAAGCCAAGAAGAAAGAACCACAGGAACAAGAACAGGGGAACACAGGAAACCCCGAATCCAAGAAACAGGGGAACACAGGAAACTCCGAAGCCCAAGAACAGGGGAACACCAGGAACCCCGAAGCCAAGAACAGGGAAACACAGGAACCCTCGAAGCCAAAGAACAGGGGAACACACAGGAACCCCGAAGCCAAGAACAGGGGAAAACACAGGAACCCCTCCAAGAACAGCAAGAACCAGAACGGGGAACACAGGAACACCGAAAGCAAGAAACAGGGGAACACAGGAACCCCGAAGCCAAGAAACAGGGAACACAGGAAAAAGAACAGGGGAACACAGGAAACGAACCAAGAACAGGGGAACACAGGAACCCCGAATCCAAGAACAGGGGAACACAGGAACCCCGAAGCCAAGAACAGGGGAACACAGGAACTCCGAATCCAAGAACAGGGGAACACAGATACAGCCCCAACATAAAGGCCAGAAGGACATCACACACACACACACACACACACACACACACACCCCACACACACACACACACGAGGATCACTCACAAACACACGTCCGTCGTTCCACCAACTGTATACTAACATTTTCTCGGCCTTCCTCTGGTCCGTCTGGGCGCCTGGTCCTTTTATGAGGCTGTTTCGCGTAACATACACTCACATGGGCGCGGCTGTGTATACGTCAATGCAACACCTCTAAACACATGTAGACACAGAGCTTACGCACAGTTCATACTGATTTCATAACGCATCTTCGAGTGTCTTTGCATGTGTGTTTAGTGCAAATTCACGTGAAAGTGGAAAGATGCACATAACGTGGGTGTGTGTGTGTTTATGTGAAATATTATATGTTATGTATGTACGCATATGTGTGTATGAATATTGTATATGCATATGTATGTATGTACAGTATATGTATGTATGTATATGTATGTGTGTGTACACACACACAACACACCCACACACACACATACACACACACACACACACACACACACACACACACCACATTTATAATATATATATATATATATATATATATATATATATATATTATATATATATATATATATATTATTATATATAGAGAGAGAGAGAGGAGAGAGAGAGAGAGAGACGAGATGAAGAGAGAGAGAAGAGAGGAAGATCATATCAAAATATGTATGTATGTATATATAATATATTTAATATATATAATATATATATATATATATATAATATATATATATAATATATATA
This sequence comes from Penaeus vannamei, assembly GCF_003789085.1. Classification (NCBI taxonomy): domain Eukaryota; kingdom Metazoa; phylum Arthropoda; class Malacostraca; order Decapoda; family Penaeidae; genus Penaeus; species Penaeus vannamei. Next base: position 382,922 of record NW_020870492.1, on the reverse strand, counting down.
TATATTATATATATAGTATGTATGTATGTGTGTGTGTGTGTATATATTATATGAATATAATATATAATATATATAATATATATATATATATGTACATATATACATAGATATGCACACATGCATACCTAGACACCCACATACCCAAACCCACAGGCACTTGACTTAGCAACCCTTTATATAGGAGTTAAATTGGTCCTTTATATGCTTGTCTAGTTTATTTAAGGTCGCGTCTCTGTCAACGAAAGGAATTGTGGGTAAGGGCTTGTCACTTTTTTTTTTTTTTTTTTTTTTTAAGAGGAAACACTACACTTAAAGAAACACTCACGCTAACACACGCACACACAAACACACAAACACTTAGTTGTAATGCTGGCTCTTATGTTCAAATTGCTGTGGGCGGAGGAGGGACACGTGCAAGGCTCCACACACACATGTACACACACATACATGTACACACACACGCACACAACACACACACAGAGATAGATAGTGAGTGAGAGTGTGCGTGTGCGTGTGTGTGTGCGTGTGTGTGTGTGTGTGTCTGTGTGTGTGTGTGTGTGTGTGTGTGTGTGTGTGTGTGTGTGTGTGTGTGTGTGTGTGTGTGTGTGTGTGTGTGTGTAGAGAGAGAGAGAGAGAGAGAGAGAGAGAGAGAGAGAGAGAGAGAGAGAGAGAGAGAGAGAGAGAGAATGAGAGAGAGACAGACAGAAAGAAAAGAGAGAAAAGAAAAGAAAAAAGAGAGATAGCTGAGGAGAGAGAGAAAAAAAAAACACCGACAAAAAGAGAAAGACAGAAAAAAACAAACAAACAAAACAAACAAAAAAACCAGAAAAGAAAATTCACCACCACCACCTCCAACCACCAACACCAAAACAACAACAAAACAAACCCAGCGAGCGACAGATTGGAGAGCGAAATAGCGCCGAGCGACAGAGAGAGAGCGAGGGGCGAGAGTCGATCCACTGTCCCCCAGATGCGGATGCCGGTCATCAACAGCAACATGCGGCCCGACTGTCCATAAAACGCGGGGCAGGCGGTCCTCTCCAGCGACTGGCCACGCCCACTAATTTCCCGTTTAACCTTGCTATGACGTAACCAGACCAAAAAAAAAAAAAAGAGAAAGGAAATAAGATAAAAAACAAAGGAGGGAAGAAGAATGAAAACGAAGAAAAATTGTACAAGAGAAAGAAAAAAGAGAAAAAAAAAGTGAGAAAGTCAAAAAAAAAAAGTAAAGAAGAAAGATTGTACAGCAAAAAAGAAGAAAAAAAAACGTAGGAGGAAAAAAAAGGGAAAAAACATAAAAAGGAAGAAAAATATATGAGAGAATAACGTTTTATATACATCAAAGTCAATCTCTTTTGTTTTTTATCTCTCTATCTATCTCAAAACTTCTCGATTCTTTAAAATTCCAAATCCCGCCCTGTCATGGCTCAAGATACTACCTGCCTGCGCCCCCTCCCCTCCCCCTCCCCCCAAATATAAGAACAAAAATCCCCGTTTATCAGCATCGGCGTCTCGAGAGAGTTTGCGCGCCCGCATTCTCTCTCTATCTCTCTCTGTATACCTATTTATCTATCCATTTCTCTCCTTTTTCTAACCCACTCATCTTTCTCTCGCTCTCTATCTACTCGTATCTATCTCTCTATGCATATTTATCTCTCTCCCCCCCCTCTCCTCTCCCTCCCCCCTCTCTCTCTCCTCCCTCTTTCTCTCCTATTCCCTCCCCCTCCCTCCCTCTCTCGCCATCTCGCGACAGTCGGCAACCCTCGCACCTCTCCCCGCGATCCCTTCACGCTGGCTTAGGTTTCGCCAAGTAATCTTATCCCTTTCAAAGCTCCCGAAAAGCGGCTACAACCCCGACGCAAAATTTCCCGAACGATGCCTAATGACCCTTGGAACGAACGTCTGATAGGCGAGGAATGAAAGCTGGGGGAAGAAAGAGGATGGAGAGAGAGAGAGAAGAGAGAGAAGAGAGAGAGAGAGAGAGAGAGAGAGAGAGAGAGAGAGGAGAGAGAGAGAGAGAGAGAGAGAGAGAGAGAGAGAGAGAGAGAGAGCAAGAGAGCGAGAGAGAGACAATAAAGGAAGCTAATTCCGAACACACACAGACACACGCACGCACACAAAAAAGCAGCGGCCGGCATGAAATCGGACACTTCCTAATTACCCATCAAAAGTGAGTTGGTTCCCGCGCGCGCGCCTTTGATCTCTCGATAGCGTTTCTAACCTGAATTGTGGGCTCTTGTCAAGCTTATCTTATCTTGCACCTCCTTTTTGGCCGCGTCAGGCTGGGTGGCGGCCGCCGTCGTGGGGGCCGCAGGGCACTTCGGGGCTCCGGGAAGGGCATGAGATCAAACGCGTAAATAAAAACCCGCGTTAAAATTTTTGGCGTTACCGGGTAGGGTTGGGTGGGTGGGTGGGTGGGTGGGCGGGAGGGAGGGAGGGAGGGAGGGAAGGGGGTGGGAAATGTGGGAAGTGAGGGAGGGGGTAGGGAAGGAGGGAGGGAGGAGGGAGGGAAGGGGGTGGGAATGAGGGAGGGAGGGAAGGAAGGGGTGGATGTTGGGATTAACTAGTAAGGGATGGAGGGCGGGAGAGTGGGAGGGAGGAGGTAGGGATGAGGAATAGGGACGGGTAACGAGGGGGGGAGGGGGTGTTGCAGCGGACGAGAAAATAGGCCGTATATCACTGCGCCAGCCATTAATCCTGAGCGATTTTTAAATATTTTCCCCGAACTGTCGTCGTAATTGGCTTAATCTCCGGCCGCAGGAGATGTAAGGCCCGCTCAAGACTTCACATTTATCGCATTATCATCGAAGTTTTTCTTTTTGCCAGCGCAGCATGCAAAAATATGACTTAACGCACGTACTGGCAACTCGACCAGTGGGTGCCAGCTAACCTTTTTTTAACTGGACAGTTTATGGTAATAATTTTATATCCTGATCAACAAGGCCGCTATGCTGGGCTACGCAACTAAGACAGCTGTAGTAGCAACAACCACAGCTGTCTTCCAACACGCCCCGATAATATGTCGACATTAATGTTCTTAAACCCGGTAAACATTCCTAAAAATCTACCAACAACAAATGCAGAAGTCTACGAATTTATGAACGAACGACCAATTTCCTTTCCGTCTGTTACCCTCAATTACGACAAACCACACAAAGCG
>NW_020870492.1:358442-360942 GCF_003789085.1 Penaeus vannamei | reverse complement strand
CTGTTCTCTCTCACTCACTCCTCCCCCTCTCCTCTCTACTTTCTCCCACTCACTCCTCCCTCCTTTCCTCTCTGCTTCTCTCACTCACTCCTCCCTCCTCTCCTCTCTACTTTTCTCCCACTCACTCCTCCCTCCTCTCCTCTCTGCTTTTCTCTTACTCCCTCCTCCCTCCTCTCCTCTCTGCTTCTCTCTCACTCACTCCTCCCTCCTCTCCTCTCTGCTTCTCTCTCACTCCTTCCTCCCTCCTCTCCTCTCTGCTTTTCTCTCACTCACTCCTCCCTCCTCTCCTCTCTGCTTTTCTCTCACTCACTCCTCCCTCCTCTCTGCTTCTCTCTCTCTCTCCTCCCTTCCATTTGCTCTAGCCTAGCTTTTTCTGCTCAACTTTTGCTTTATTCTTGCTGCTATATAACGTTTTCTGAAACTTGATCTTATCTATGGCTGTACTGTGCTACACAATTACCCTCTCTCAGCTATCACTTTTATACCCTCTCAATCTTTCACATTTTCCCCGATTTCCCGGCTGTTCTCTTATTCTAGTTATTTACCCCTTTATTCCTACACCTCCTGTGACGAACCTTTATCCTATATCCTGCCCTATTTCTGGCCTGCGGAAAATCACGAAGATCTTGGAGGACCAGAACACACGGATCGGCTGTCACTCTTCACCCGTATGCCTTGCCCTTTTTAGCTTGTTCTAAGGGTAGCGGGCAGGTATTATATGGAATTTGGCTTTTTAAAGTGATCCTTTTATTCTTGAAGTCTTAACATACGTTTCTTGTTAATTCTTATTGTCAGGCATTTCAGAAATCTTTGTTTTTGTTTACCAAAGAGCCGCCCTTGTTTTTATTTGTTCTTTTTAATCTAATTTAGTTATAGGATGATTTTAGATTTTACCTTTGTTTTACATTGTAATTTACCTTACTTGTTCATTTTGAAAACTCTGATTTGCAAGCCAGTTGAAGCTTTGTTTGCCCGTTTGTTTGTTTATTTGTTTGCTTTTACGCTTTTTTTAAATGTTTTTGGCATAATTCCCCTCTTTTATTTTTAGCTATTAGGTATTTATTTTCTACTTTTTTTTATGTTCTGTGATGTTTTATTTATTTTCATCATTGTCTGTAAATTTTTATTGAATGTAATGTATCTGCCATAAATATTTTTTTCTAGTTCGTTATTCTTTTCAGTTTTGTTATTTGTGATTTTTACAATCAAGTTTTGCTTTTTATTGCCTTTTTATTGTAATTTATATGCTTTCCATATTGAACTATATTATAAATATTTGTTCTTAAAGAAAAGTTTGTATTGCCTGTTCCTCCCGCCTATGTAAGGGGGAGAATCCGACTGCATAAAGCGAGTGTTAAGACGAACGTGTGTTTGTGCGCCCCCTTTGGATCTTACAGTGCCATGGCGACGGACCTACCTGAGAAAAGGTTGTACCTGTCCTGTACTTTGCCTTAGTTGGGGAAAGTGGGTGTGTTATTATCATTATTATTTTTTAAATAGTAAACATGACAGTGGCTACACCACTCATCCACAGACAGCCCTATCTCCCTTGAGAGCTTGTGACGGATATTTTGTTTATTTTATTTATTTATTTATTTTTATTTTTTTCTTAGAGTAAACAGGGTTCACTTATCGCCATTTCTGACGGTGTGAGAAAAAGGGCTCTGCTCACAGACACCCTTACACAATGCAGTATATACTCTCCTCTATTAACTGACGAGTTCTGAAAAAATATCATTTTTGAAAATACAGAGGCGTTTTCTCCTCTGTATGAACAAAGCCAGCTTTTGCCTGTGTTTATTTGTACTGTTTGTCAGTCTATCTCTCTCTCTATCTATCTATCTATCTACCTCTCTCTCTCTATCTATCTCTCTCTCTCTATCAGTCTCTCTATCAATCAATATATCTATCTTTCTTTCTATCCTTCTCTCTCTAAAGCAAACAAAATAAAATTTAAATGCCCATAAAATCATAGTAAAAAAACAAAAAGACAACGAAACAGAAGACGTGCGAGTTGGAAGATCGGAACGAAAAATATGGAAGAGTGAAAAGACCCGACCGTGAATGGCCCGAGACACTTACAAAGTTGGCCATTCCAGAGTGTGACAGAGACTGAGAGCGCATGGCGAGGGCGAAGGCTGGTGAATTAAGAAAATTGCGAATGAAGAAGGTTCAGAATAGGCCATGCAAGGAGACTGAAGATGCATGTTCAGGTTCAGAGGAACAAATAAAGAGTGTCAAGAGTTAAGATTTAAAAAGATTAACCCGCGACGCTGTAATTCAAGTCTATGATACATATTACCCGGGAAGTTTAGTAATGATATTGAAGAAACTAAGCCTAATTTCTTCCCGAGGCTGGTAAATAGGAGGAAGGCGAGAGAGAGAGAGAGATTTATATATAGGAAGAAGAAGGAGAAGAAGAAAGAATGAGAGAGAAAGAGAGAAAGTTTCAGACCGAAGCAGTGTCAAATTCAAATTCAAAGTTAAAGTAATTAATTCC
>NW_020870492.1:340942-345942 GCF_003789085.1 Penaeus vannamei | reverse complement strand
ATATTTTCTATTTTTTTTATTTTTTTATTTTTCTTTTTTTTTTACTAATTATAAACCTATAATAGTACGTAATGAGTATATGAATATTTTTATTGAATAATTAATAACTAATATATCTTATACTTCTTCGTATGTTAGTTATCATTTATTTTTTCTGGACTTAAATCGCTCTCCTATACTTTAGTATTGTTATCTACTGTAATAGACTATATTTTATGATTTGTTTATATATGAACCATAGCCTCAGTAAAATATAGTTTGTAGAAAATATAATATAGATTTATTACTTTTTATATTCCGATTATATATAACATATATTATATGATGCTAATTAACTAATTGTTCAATAGACTTAACATTTAAAATATAAATCATTATATAAGATATATTTAAAAATATTTATAAAATATTTTATGAATATAGCCATATATAATAATAATTGAGTCACACGATATCTTAAAGATGTGTTATTACGAGCAAATGTATCACTCATTATCATACTACTTGGTGCAAATATAGGTTGAGATTTTACATCCGCTATTATTCATTACGCTTATATACTGGAACTATTTTAATTAAAGTATCATATTATTAGTATAATTAATTTATGCTATCACATTTTATATCTTTATTTAATAAACTGCGAATAATAATTATAATAATTAACTTTTTAAGAAATAATGTTTTCTATTTTTAAAAAATTTGTTTTAATCTTATTATCGTCAAAATTATACATAAAGCTAATTAAATTATATAATATAAAAAACATATATTTATTATTATATATATAATGAATATATAAATTTATCTATTTGCTTATAATTATATATATAGAATATAAATATCAATCATATAATATATATTGTTAAGTATCGCACATAATGAATATGAAGAATAGAGAGTAGTAGAGATGATGATAGAGGAGAGATAGAGAGTAGAGATGAGATTGAGAAGAGAGATGAGAGAGAGAGAGTTATGAATATAAGATAGGAGATAGATAGAGTATAGATTGAGAGAGAGACTATAGAACTAGAGAGAGTAAGTATGTATGAGATAGAGATAGATGAAGTAAGAGCGCAGGAGACACAGTAATATTATGGTTTTAGTAATGTGATAGAGGTAGTAGATAGTAAACGAGTAATATAGTAAGATAGTATAGAGATGAGGTATAGATAGAGAGTATGATTGAGTAAGAGAAGAGTGATAGTGTGGGAAATGAGTAGATGTGTGTATGTAGATAGTATATGATATAGTATATAATGATAGGAGATAATGATGAGAGGAGAGTATATGAGAAGAATGTGAAGAATGAAGAGTAATGAGACGAGAGTATATGAAGAGAGAGATAAGAGAGAGAGTAATATTATATGGAGAATGAGAAAGCATGAAGGCGCACGAAGTTGAGAGGTGGGGAAAGTGGAGACAGATGAAGCAAGGAAGGGAGGACGGGGGGCGGTATGCGGGAGAGACGTCAGTATAGCAGAGTTGTCCTACAGACAGGACAAAAAGACCAGGGAAGAATGGAGTTGCGGTATTGAGGTCAGTGATGAGGACTGGCGGGAAAGATGTTCGGGAAACGGTGAAGGACTGTATATGATCATTGTCACGAATTTCCGGGGAGGGTTTTTTTTGGTCTGGGATTAGGAACTCGCGGGAAGGGTATCGGAAACGTGTCACAGGCTGTATATTTCATGTTCTCAATGGGTGAGGGGGCTAGTTCATTTTCAGTTTGGTGTTCACGGTGGGAGTTTGGGTGTTTGTGCGTTGGTGTTCATATACTATAATATTAATTATAGTAAGTAATAGAGTATATATAAGTATAGCTGTATATTAGAATGTATAATAGGGATGATATAGCACGCAATTATATATATAGAGTATGTGGGTTATAATTATATAATGAAGTATAGTTAGTATATATATATATATGCTCGTAATTGGAGTGAATGAGAGTGAGGGGTGAGGTGGAGTGGAGTGGAGTGAGGTGGAGGGGTAGTGAAGGTGAGTAGAGTGAGGATGGAGTGAAGGTGAAGGTGAAGATGTGTGGTAATGTGTGGGATGAATGTGTGTGTATATCGTAATATGAATGAGATGTAATATAGTATATAGTATATATAAGTATGATAAATAGATTATATAGTAGATAAGGAGTAATAGTAATATGATATATAATCAGTATATACATAATATATATCATAGTAGTAATCTATGTATATAATATATATATAAAGAAGGAAGTAATATGTATAAGATTGATGTAAGATAGATAGAAGAGTATAAGCGACGTGTGTGGTACATAAGTAATATTAGAGGTTAATTATAATAGAAGAGAGTCAGCGATAATATAGAGTAGTATATGTAACATGAAGAGAGATGGGTATATTAATGAGTGCTATAGGTAATACTTAGGATATAGGAGTAATCCTATAGACAGTATATGGTAGTACTAAAGGAGGTAGTAAGAGGGAGAACTTCAGGGTGGAAAGGGCGAGGCAGTATAGAACTTCAGGTGGGAAGCGGAGCAGTATAATAAATCTCAGCATTACCGCTGCCAGAAATAACATCCTTAGGGTTGAACAAATAAGTGTTAATTTTCTTTGCTTTAATAGTGGAACTCAAACGTTTCGGGTTTACTTCACCCATCTTCAGTGAAACATTCATTCACATGTAGAATTAACTTATTTGGAACATGTTAAACAATGACAATATCAAGAACATAAACTGAATCAAACAATGAATTCTTCATATTACATTAAAATTAGAATACAAAATACTGAAGCTTAAACATAAACAATACAAATGACATAGAGAACATTGACTAGAAAAGTCTTATATCACACTTAACCATTATCAAAATCATACAAATTCTATTGTTACATAGTCAAAATATCAATTAAGACAACAATGAAACATTACTAATGTAGAGTTAAATTGATAATAACCTTAATTCACCATGAAATGGGGAGGACATAAAATGATTTGGACTCAAGTGTAATCCCAGTGGAAACCGGTTGCAATTATTTGGAAATTACAGTCAAAATTCAAACTTTTATCAACCCTTAATTAAGTTTAATTGAAAGTCTAACACTTGTACTATAAAATAATCATAAATTGATTGTTACAAACCTAAAAATATGAAGTAAAAAGCAGAAAAATACATCCTGCAAGGAGGAACGTCCGTTCTTATGCCTCGGCATTGGAGGCATGGGCCGCTTTTGTCGAACCCAACAAAACTTAAAGAAACCAAAGAAAACTGTTGTAGTCAGGAAGGGGAGACTTTTAGAAACTATTGTTAAATTATTACTTTAGAATTTCTAGATCTGTGGAGAATGAATATCCATTAAGATTTGGTTTATCTTTCCAAATCCATAGACTTTTAGGATAATGAGATCATACTCAAAAGTGGATGTATCAATAATTTTGAAATTATTATAAACTAGTTCATGGTTTTGAATTTCAGAATGATCTCTAATAGATTTCATTGGTCTGCTTAATTTAATGTTATTATTTTCTAAATGAAAATCCTTTGTGTTCCTCAATACACATAAAAAGGTTACGGGATGTCTTCCCAATGTAGGTAGCATTACAGTTACAGCACGTATATTTATAAATGATTGAGGACCTTAAGGGTTTAGGGATTCTGTCCTTGAATTTAAAAAGATTGCCAATAGTTTGGGAAGCAGTAAATATTAATTTGAGATCTACAGTAGAGTAATGTTGTTGTTTTTTATGAGACTGGTCAATTTCCTTTTAAGATTAAAACTGGCAGAGCCTAAATATGGTAATTTCATGTAGATCTTATCCTTGGGAACAGTCAATGGAGTTAGATGGTGAATTATGAGATTATTTAGAGTTTTCTTAATGTTTCTAAATATGAAAATCAAAGGATATTCATTCTTTCTGAGAATGTTAGTGATAAAGTCTTTCTAAATATGAAAATCAAAGGATATTCATTCTTTCTGAGAATGTTAGAGAAAATCAAATAATTCTTAGAGGTCTTATAAGCCCTGTAAATGAGAGTAGAAATCAAATTACCATTGTATTTTGCAGGGATATAAGAGCGAAATTTGGTGGTGAGGCCTGTATATGTTGGTTTCCGAAAAACAGAAATCACATAAGAATTATCATTCCCAGATATATTAACATCTAAGAAAGGGAGGGAACCATTGTTTTCAACATCACTTGTGAATCTGATATTGGGATGCTTATTACTTAAGTATTCTAAGAATTTATAGATGTGCTCTGGAGATCTAAATAACAACAAAGTGTCATCAACATATCTAAAGTAGTGCACTGGTTTGAGTCTGAAGGACAATTGTTAAGCCAAATTTCTTCATTGTGGCACATAAATATATTTGCTAGTGTAGGGCCTACAGGGCTACCCATTGCAAAACCCTCAATCTGTTTATACAATTTACCATTAAAGAAGAGTGAAATATCCTTTGTACCTATATTGAGTAATTTTCTAAAATGTTCTTGATTTAAACCAAACACATAGTTAGAATTTCTAAACAATAAGTTCACAATAATATTAATAGTCTCATCCAAAGGTACATTAGTAAATTTATTTGTTACATCAAAACTTGCCATTACAAATTCATTGGCATTAGGAATATTGAGAAGGTTTTGGACAAAAGTAAAAGTATTACGTATGGTATACTGGTTTATGGTAAGATTCTTTAAGAGAGGGATGAAAAAAAATTGACTTTATAGTTAATTGTGCCTAGTGCACATAGAATTGGGCGAATGGGAACATTAGGTTTATGAATCTTTGGAAGACCATATAAAATACCAGGTCTAGAGCCTGATGTGAACAGGGAAGAATAAGTTTTGTCATCAATAATCTCTTCTTTTACAAATTTCCTAATAATGAGTTTTATTTATCTTCATTTTTAATTATTAAAGTTTCAGGTTTTTTTAGTCCAACAAATTTAGATTCATCTTCTAAAATCACATTTAATTTATGAAATCCAGTATAGTAAGTACTACCCCTTGACCTT
>NW_020870492.1:305942-310942 GCF_003789085.1 Penaeus vannamei | reverse complement strand
ATATCATCCTATATATATGATATACTATATATATATCTATATCGTATATATATTACTTATCTCTTAGCGAGTGATTCTATGTACTCTTCAATACTTTACTATATATCTCATTACTCGTACTTACTATCACTACTCTTCACACTCTATATTTATATTATATGTTCTATATTTAATTTATACTATTAGTGAATAACTCATTATAGTATATAGGAGTCATCTACTACTCTATTATCTATATTATCATACTCGTAATGTTATCTATATATATATAACTAGTACTATATATATACATGTATATCTTTATATACGTATTATTATATATATGTCATGTATGATATACTGTATTATATATATATATTTATACTACTCGGTTTTATCTGAGTAGGCGCTCTTATACTTTATCTCCCTCTATATACCCTCAATATACTGCTATATTACTATTCATACTTATCCCACTCACTATATTATATACACACACATCACACACACGATATGTACTACTGTGTGTTGTGCTGTTTGGGTGTGTGTATGAATTATCTATCTATTCATGTTAATACCTCACTATCTATTATATTAGCTCTATTATACTCTCATTATATTTATATATATCTAATTCATATTGTTATACTTGAGTCTATATAAATTACTATATATATTGTAATTAAACCCCTTATCATCACTCTTATTCATTATCTATATCACCTCTCTCTTTCCCCTCCCTTCTCATACATATTCATCACTCTCTTCTTAATCTTACTTATATACATCTCTCTACTTATCTCTTATATCTTATCTATATCTTCTCCTCTCTCTCTCTTATGTATACTGATATTATACTCTCTTACTCTACTCTATTACTTATCTATATCTCATCACTTATCCTATATACTTCTCCTTTCATTTACTTACATATCCTCACACTTATTGCCCTACTTACTTATCCCTTCAGTACACACTGTGACTCCTCTACTCTATCTATTACTATATTCCACACACACACACCACACACAAACACTATACAGACAATTAGCGATATGTACTACCTACTCATACTATATATACCTATATTCTATCTTACTCCTATCTTCTATACTTATTCCTATATATATTTTACCTCTCCTCATTATATTATATTATATACTTATATACATTGTTCCCTATACTACTACTATACATACACACCATACATATGCACTATTACTATTCACTATATTATAACTATCTATACTAATCTCTTATATATATTCTGCTACTCTCACTTTCTATACTATATATATTATATTAGCCTTCTTATCTATACTTACGCTACTTAATAGGCTTATTATACATATTTATTCTTTACTTAATCTATACTCGTATACTATACTAAGTTGATTATCTATTATATAATATGCTACTGAGTATCACTTAGTCACTATTCTTTGTATATATATATTTATATTTATAGTGGCATTTTGTTACTATACATCCTATATACAATACATACTCTTTACCATTTCTTAACTTACCTACATAATATATATAATATTAATCCCCTCTTTATTTACCATCACAGTACTACTCAAATATACGTATAACTCTGCAATCGATATTCGCCGTTTTCTCCCCTCACTCATATGTTCCTAGTTATATAATAGTGGTGACTACCTCCCCTCTCTCCCCTCGCTGTGTCCGTCTCGTTGTGTGCGCTGTTCGCTCGTGTCTTGTCGCGTGATGGCTGTAGCTGTTGTTTCCCTTTTACAATATATATGTGGTGAATGCTACATATATATACCCATATGCACCTCTTTTCTATTACTGGCTCTATACACTGTCAACTATACTATTACAGTTATAGTACTACCACTTACTCCACTTACTCTATACTACTACTACTCTTAACTCCTATACTATACAAGATTCGTACTCTATATACTCATATTATATGTTATTATCGTTACATCTTACTTATATAATATACTTTTATACAATTATATTATATATATGCTCGTGCGTGTGTGTGTTGTGTGCTTGTGTTTGTGTGGCGTGCGTCTGTGTGTGTGTGTGTGTGGTCCGTGTGGTGTGTGCACCTCTTCGTGTGTCTTCACTGCCTCTCTCTCTCTGAGCCTACTGATCTCTCTTCTCCTCTCTCTTCCTGTTTTCGTCCTTTCATCTACATACATATCTTAATACTATGTACTATTTATTATTATATTACCTGGAATATCTGTAGTACTTGACCCTCTCTCCTATAGTAACTACTTATCTATACACTAATCTTACCTATTCTATATAATACTCTATATTACTACTCCTTTACTCCTTATACTTATATATACTATCCTATACTACTTATACTCTATACATATACATACTTATCTCTCCTCCATTAATACTTACTTCTCATACCTCAATAGTATACTATATATATATATATACACTCATACTGTATATATATACTTTACTATAATACTTATACTACTTCTCCCTCACCAAACACACACCTATACCATACTAAAAAGCACAACATCTCCTCTCTCTCTCTATACACCTCCTCCTCCTACTATACCTGCATGATTCTATATTTACTAGTCATTGTACAATGTAATCGAGTCTATTATATATGTCACCTACCAATATATAATAATATATATGATACGAATACCGTACCGTAATATAACTTTCGGCCATATTATATAGCGCAACCTCCCTAGTACTACTCGTGCTATTAGTAGTGGTATGTTGAGTGTAAGCATACATATTGTAGGTATCGATTCAGGTCCACTTACTCCGCTTACCCTCATCTAGAACACTTTGATTACATGAAAAGTAGATAGGATAGAGAGTAAGCTGTATTCCCTAATATATTTTATTATCTCTATTTATTTCTATAGTTCTTTTATTTATATTATACAGTCACCTCACTCACTCACTCGTATGTGTATTTTATAGCATTATATACCATTTGTTATTATATAATGCATACTATAAAACATCACATTACGCACACCACATACGACACACACACAGCAACAACGAGCGCACGCACGACACACACACAACACACCACTACACATCACACAGATTATAACAATCTATGATATTTATATGGCCGTATAAAGGTCCGTTATCATTAATATTATATCGTAATATACAATATTTAATATATAGATATATTCATGTGTGTGTTGTGCGTTGCGGATTACTAAGAACAAGAATACCAGAAGGGTCGTGAGTGGTGTGTGATAGGTAGTCTCGTGTTTGAGACTTGTCTCGTGTGTGTCGCTGCGTGATGGTCGATAATCACCTATCATCGATTGCATCTGCACTCTTTTTGATGTCTCATTACTATCTATTAAATTCATAATGCGAACACTCTATATATATGCGTGTGTTGCAGTGAACATCTAAATATGCGGCAGTACACACACATCCCATTATCTCCACACATTCCACTATATTATAAGATCAGAACCTCTCAGATAGTAATAGAATTCAGCACTGGACTATAGTCACTATAGATGCATATACAGACTAAACAGCAAACACATAAAATCACCAGCGAGCAACAAACTAATAATACACTCGTAAATGAAAAACTTGTTTATCGCACGACTCCTTAGATACACCCCGGGAAGATAAGCCTCATGACTTGTGTGTCGAGACGGTGAAGATTCTTGCAAGATATCTGTGTCAAACCATTACTTCTAGCTCATTTGTATCTCACGAGACGGCGCTCATCGCGTCGCGATTGAATCACTGCCTCTCATCTATTATTCTGTGTTATTCTTTCTATTCTTCTACTCTCTCTTAAGATTTTCTCCTGCCTTTCTTCTCTCATCTCTCGTCTCTCTCTCTCTCATCTCTCTCTCTCCTCTCTCTCTCTCTCTCTCTCTTACTTTTCTCTACTCTCTCTTCCTCATGGCTCTCTCTTCCTTTAAGCTTAATATTATATTATAATCATTTAATTTTACTTTAGGATTCAATAATTACTTTTATAATATATGTTTATGCTATATATCTCTTATAATTTACTTTACTATATACCTACTATTATTAGCTGTATTATCTTACTAGAGTCCCTAGCATACTTTTTTCCACACTTTCTCTTATCTATCTATCTCCTCTGAAATATTTTCCAATTTACATAGCATCTCTTTGCATGCTTTCTTCGTTTATCCTATGTTAATATCTCTTTTCCGTTTCTGCGGTTCTAATTCTTTTATTATGTCTCCTTCTATTCTATTATATACGTTTATATCTATTCCTTCGTCTTATTCGTCTCTTATCCATTCCTCTCCTATTTCTTCTACTTACTTTCTTCTACTCTTCATCATCTCTCATCCTCCTCTCTCGTGCTCTCTCTCTCTTCATCTTCCTCGTCTCTCTCTCTCTCTTCTCAGTTCTTCTCTCTCATATATGTTATCATATTCATACTTTTATTACATACCTAATCATACCATTTTAATTATATCATTATAATTACTCTAAAACTACTTAATTAACTACCTAATACTATTCTCTCTATTAACTAAGTCATTTATATCTATCTCATTATCCATATATATTCCATTATATATATATTCAATTTCATTATTAATCCTAATTATTATCTATAATTTAATGTCCTTAATTCTATCTAATATTACTATATCATTTTTTCATAAATATTATTCCTTTATACATTTTACCTTTTGTTTTCCTCCTCACTTTCTATCTATTTTCTTCCATCTCTTTTATCTCTTTTCTCCCTCCTTCCACGCTTTCCCTTTTCTTTCACTTTATTATATTCGTATAGATCCCAGCTCCTCTACCCTTCGCATAGCCTCATCACTCACTTTCGCTGAACTATGACTCGAATCGAATAAGGATCCGTTGCTTAGTTAGTCTTATTAAATCTTTCAAGACAATTCACAGATTAGTCCTGCCACATCTTAGGGCCTTCGTGCCCGGATCTCTCCATATACTTCTTTGTTCTCACTGTGTTATGTTCACTCGCTATAATTATTTATCCACCAAAT
>NW_020870492.1:192500-195000 GCF_003789085.1 Penaeus vannamei | reverse complement strand
TTTGCGTGTAAATATTTCTTAATAGCGCTGTGATTACCATGATGCCTGGATATCATTAGGTGATATGTGCGTTCGTAATTTGTATCGGACAATTCCAATCGTAGAATCATCGGTAAATTATTATTAATGTTTAAACGATTAAATCTATTTGTGTGCTCATACATTTATGGGCACGGAGATGTATACTATACATGCCACATTCTGGCTAGTATATAGGGTTCTTCGGTTCTTAATATTTATCGAGCTTCCAATACGTACACTGTTATCAAGGAATTGATATTATCCTATCAGTATCATTATCATTATATAATAATCTTGGGCGTTATCATGTTCATCTCGTTTTCACAGTTACTTGCACTTCTGTATATACTTCCGTGTCATTGATACGAGGGATGCTCTTTTATGCAGTTTTATATCAGTTTATTTTTTTTCTAAGTACTACAGTATCCATTTGAAGTGTCTACAGTAGAGTTTGTATTTCATATATCACAATTTTACAGGATATCTCGTTCCTTGCCTCATGTGTACCGTAGGGCCCAACCGTTATAGATACTATCAGTTGTGAAACCTGCACATTTTAATCTTAAAAAACTTTTGATTTGCCTTCGAATGAGAACCTGGCATTATATTCATAAACGCGTTTTCCCCATGTCATACTGTGAAATTCACGAGTTATTAACAACAGTACTTTTAGAGGTGCCCAATGCGCACGGCAATCCGTCCAGTGTAATATCGCCACCTCCATACTAGTCCTAGCGTTACTGCCAGCCGCCACTTCCTCTCCGCCTACCGTTTCGAAACCTTGTTCAGTTGCTAATCAGCTCGGCCCCCTCGGACACCAGCACCCGTGTATCGCCGCCTGCCTAGCGCTCTGCGAAGTAGGGAACGAGCAACATCAACGGCAAAGGTAACAGGTCATTCTCGTACCTACATATCTGATCCTTTTCCGTTGCTCGTCGTAAGAGACTGGTTGGGATGACTACTATTCGGTACCATTCGTTGTGGGTACCTCTTATACGATGGGAATTGCTGTTCTATGTGGCTCTGTGGTCATTGTCTCGGATCATCTCGACACAAGTACTTCATTGTCATAGGAATTATGTGCACTTATACCGGGAATCTTGTCATATACATCGGGTTACGGAGAACCTCGAAAGATATAAAATATGCATCATATTGATCGGCCAGGACCTTTTCATATGCTTTAAAAGCGTCATGAATTATGAATGATATGTCAACATATTTAGTTTGAAGCAACTCATTACAGAAGACTGCAGATAGATTTATGAAACTAAAGCGAAGACTGAAATATCTTATAACGTGCGGGGACACCTATATATCCTGAGATGTTTGATAGAGTTTTCTTTTCTGGTATTGCGTTTCATCAGTCCCACATTATAGTTGATCTAATTGATTATAATTAATATACCATTTCACTTCCGCATCAACAAAATACATTTTTACTACAGCTTCCCTTGCTACTCTCTCTTTCTCTCAATCTATCTCCATATATATATATACCTATCTCTATATCTATGTAAATATTTATCTCTTTTATTCCCTCTCTCCCTCCCTCCTCTCATTCATCCGTGCTCACTCTTCGACCCCGTCTCCCTGCCTCCCTCTCCCTCTTCCTTTCCCCGCAGTTCCTCGACGAAGACAAACAACAGGGGCAGCGCATCCGGCTTCCTTTGACATAATTCGGGCGAGCGAAGGTGTCGCGTCCGCCGTAATTTCCTCTTCCACTTCCTCCTGTTCCTCCATTCTCCACCACGATTAACCACCCTTTCTCATTCTGCCGATATTTATTCGATGTACTCTATTCATTGTCATTTCCTCTTATTCTCGAGGAGAAAAAAAGGCTATTCGATGTGCTCTATTCACTGTCATTTCCCTTATTATCGAGGAGAAAAAAAAAAAAAAAAGTCAAGTCGCATCAACAAGAAAAAACGTCAGAAGTGATAAAACCTATTATACATTATGCATTTCTCTAGAATGATGTGATTTTAACAGAAAAGAGGAGAGAGAAGAGAAGAGAGTGGGAGAGAGAAGGAGAGGGAGAGAAAAAAAGAGAAGGAGGGCGGGGGGGGGCATGGAGGGAGAGAGAGAGAAGAAATGGAGGAAGAGAGAGAGAGAAGAGAGAGATAAGGTATTTCGTTTGTCAACTTCTAGTGCTATCCACTCACGGATTTTCTCTAAACAAGAATAACCTGGTGACTTCATTTATTCCGCTGTTGGCTTACCCCTTGAAATAGGAATATTCGTTAATATTATTTCATATACTTGTCGTCATCGCTAGTCTTCAATGGTTGCATAAGTGCATTTGTCAATTTCAATACGAAACTCTTGCTACATATCTATATCAAATTGCTTAAGGCATTCTCCTCGTTATTTCCTTCAAAATTCGCCAAGATCATAAATAACAACAATAAAATAGCTTGCCCACCGTTGCCTCCATTGGTTTCCCAGACTGTTAGCGGTCACGACAGTTTTTTTTTCC
>NW_020870492.1:165000-167500 GCF_003789085.1 Penaeus vannamei | reverse complement strand
TCTCTCTCCCTCTCTCTGTCTCTCTCTCTCTCTCTCTCTATCTATCTCTCGTTCATGGTGATGATGAGGTTTATGATAATAATGACGGTAATAATAATAATGCTAATAATACGAATCATACCACTAATAATAACAGATGATTATGTAATTAATAAATGAAAAAATAATGAAAAGAAATAATTCTAACACATTAGATTATCAGTCAGATTAAAGTCCACATTCAAAAAATCAATCCCATATGTAAGAAAATGCTAGCTACTTTAGTTGGACTGACGATCAATAGATGGCAGCACTCTCTCCCTACCAGTAGCATTAGCCAGGTAGAACTCGTAAAGTTTTCAGCAAATATTCTTTTTCTGTTGACATCGTCCTGTGTTAACCTCGACAAAAATGGATATCAGATAACAATAAAATACGACATAATGATGGTCTGTATATCTTTAGATATGATCAAGAAGCAGCGGGAAAAGTCACGTACGGGATATCTGTTATGGCTCGAAATTGCTTCCAAGTGAAGAAAAGGAGTAAGGAAAAACATAAGAAAGACTCTGCAACATAAAGTTGGCAGCATTTTTTTCTAAATATGTGTATGGCCTTTTTTGAGAGTGTGGATGTAAACTACTGCGCATAATGTTTATATATATATATATATATATATATATATATATATATATATATATATGATATATTACACATATATATATATATATATATATATATATATATATATATATATATATATTACATACACACACACACACACACACACACACACACACACACACACACACACAGTATATATATATATATATATATATATATAGACACACACACACACACACACACACACACACACATATATACACATATATATATATATATATATATATATATATATATATATATATATATATACGCACACACAACACAACACATATATATGTACAACACACACACACACACACACACACACACACACACACACACACACATATATATATATATATAATATATATATATATATATATATTGTGTATATTTATATATATACATATACACACACACACACACACACACACACACAACACACATATATATATATATATAAGTCAAACGCACTCTCTTCCATGCACACACTCAAAAAGGTATGGGTGTGTAAATAGTGAAATACGCAAATCGGATTTCAAGCATCACTCTCCCCCCAAAAAGTCTTGAAATGACCCCCCGGAGGGCGCAGCATCGACAGAGCCACTGTTGCTTCCAGACGTATCGCGCTCTGACAACGGTACTCGTGAGCGTGTAATGTCAGAGGTGGCTGAAGGGAAGGGGTGCCAGACGCAACACTACGAGAAAAATGATGCAGGCTGTGAAGGCAGATTTTTACTTTTTCTCTTCCTCTCTTAAGGCTGAAATCATCTTACTGCAAGCTGCTTTCTCAATGGAAAAAGGGGTCAACCTTTTGGCGTTTGCTTTATTCACCGTCGTGGAAGGCTTACGTGACTGACTGTGTATACGCTCTTGCTCGTGTGGGAAGGAGCACGCACGGACAGATGAACACGCACACACACACACACACACACACACACACACACACACACACACATTCGTACACCTACACACGAAATTTCACGATTGTCTTGTCACGATTCTGCTTTAACCGTTTCCTTTAGGAAAAGAATAGAAAAAATCCTTTTAAGGAAGAATAGAAAAAAAACGCTTGCATATTATTCAACGAAACTGAATTCGTGCCAGAGGTCACAGAGCCAGACGCAAGTTCCAAAATATTCCAACTCCGATTTTTCAGGCTAACCATAACTTTTCCCTCGTTATGTCATAATATCACAAAACCCTCCATAAAACTGAAAGTTATTGGGCAAAACTCATACCTGACTGGACTAACAACTTACCAGAATAAACAAATAAGTCACTGGCTTGGGAACAGCGCTACGGCAGAGTGAGTTAGCTTGCTCGAATTTGTCCCTTTCCATTGCTAACTTTATATTGGATTTTTTTCTAGAATGTTGAGATGATTTGCGGATTTTTAAGGACGTAGAAAATGATAACTCGTATTCTGGCGTAGAGACATATAAAAAAAATAAAAGTTTGAATTGCAAGGACATGTGTGTATATACTGCAACTTCCTCTAACTCTTTTGTATTCAACTATTGTGCATAATCAAATATTTATTTACTTTTATGTTTACACATACTATGTTCAACGAAAGACGAACACAAATCTGTCAAGGCAAAATTACTGAGTACAGGCAACCCACTCCTCTGCATAATAAATCTTGCATATTGACTAAGGCGAAGTGGAGGGCGGGAGTAACCGATCGATGATGTATAACTCTCGAGGAGGATCAAAACGGAAGGAAGACAATCGAAGGGTAAAGAAACGTTCTAAGTTGCCTTCATATATACTTTGTTAACACATCTCTCTCTCTCTCTCTCTCTCTCTCTCTCTCTCTCTCTCTCTCTCTCTCTCTCTCTCTCTCTCTATA
>NW_020870492.1:145000-150000 GCF_003789085.1 Penaeus vannamei | reverse complement strand
TTTCAAAACCATTACTGGGCTCATTCGGGATAATTACACTTACAGGGATCTCGGATATACATATGGGATGATAAAATGATAATAGATAACGGGCTTAATACATCACTCATCAATAAAACAACACAACATATGGAAACAACAACAACACAATCAATACAACACACACGCGCAATCACACGACACGATATATAGTAATGATATAAGTTGTTAAATAATAAAATGTAGATGTTATTGAACACGCACACAGCAGCATATATGAATACAATAATAGGGAATATTATGATATAATAATATATTTAAAAATAAATGTACATTAAGAATATTAGAATAGAATATAATTATAAATATAAAAAAATTATTATAATATTAAAATACTAATCAATGAATAATATAATTCATAAATACTTAAAATATCAAATAAATAATATATATAATATGAAAATAATATAGTGTTATGTATTGATATTTAGTTATAAAAAGGAGATTATTATAATGGATAATTAAGAATTTTGGTTATAAGCACTGATACTTGATATACTATGTATTATCATATAATTGGATTAATTATTTATTAGTGAATTGATGGAAACAAGAAATATACATAAATATAATTTTGTTTATTATTTGAAAAATAATTATTATAATGTAGATATAGTAAGAGATACCGCACTATTCACACAACAGTAAACGCATTTGGATAACTTGTACACAACAACTTCAGACACACATTCAACACAGACACACCAACACTACACACACACACTCATTCACACACCCCATAACACACTATGATGTTTAGAATTTACAATTGATTAACACTACACCCACCATAAGAGCGCCACACGATACTACTGCACACGCACATGCTCACACTTTGGCGACACGGCTAAGCACTACTCACGCATCACATCCACTACAACACACACTACACGCCCGGTGTCTTCCACACACTATGTTAAGGCCGGACAATAGGATTTCAACTCGCACACCACTTCTACAACACACATTGCACTACTCATACTATCTACACTTACCTACGAAGTATCATCTACATCACACATTATTACAGGGTATTCTGAGCCTTAGTGTAATATATAGTAGGATAAATATAAAGTTATGTATTTTTATATAGTATTGTATACATTATACAAACTCTAGTGAGTTATAAATGGCTACTATATTATTAATATAATATATTTAATATATAGAGGTATAGTATATATATTTACAATAAATAGTTCTGATGATAGTAACTGTGGATAGTGAGTATTGATATTTGAATCAAATGTATAGTAGTAATATCGTGATATATGTTAATTTATATTTATTGATACATATTTTATTAGTTTTGGCTATAATTTAGTAATTAGTATTTATATTATTATATCAAATATTAATTGATTACTATATATATAGTCTCTAATATATAGTTAACTCAGCGACACTTGAGAATACTTACTAACAGACTCTCAGATATAAATTATGCAAATATACAACTGTGAGCTGATGAAATTACGTCAACATCATGTCCTCACATATGAGACACAAAGAAATAAAATAAGCATAGTATATTATAACGCCGGTGAGCTGATTTGTCAACTCGTTACACAGAGTTCCCTCTATCAGAGAAAAACCGGAAATGGATACCGAGGTGAGAGGCACATAGACCTTGTGTGGTATTGAACTACAGTTTGTTTAGATATAGTGATGAGAGAGACATAATGACAAGATATAATCAGGTCTCAGAGTGAGGGTCAGGCGAGGACGTCTGAGAAAGACTTCCAACATTATTTACAATAACACTCTGCAACCGCATATCTATCATACATTAACAGACAAAAACACTCTAGGCCTAATAATTTAATGGCACTTATATGGTGGGTTGGATATAATGGGTATCTTGTACTCCTCATATCTAACTTGTATTATAATGAGCTAAGGCTTCCCGTCAGAATTTACTCTTCAGAGACTTGATCTTACTCACCCTGAGGCCTAATTCAGTTATCTTGCACGAGTCTTCTGGTCTCAGGTGTGTGTGATTTATTGTTTTAGTTATTGTTATGGTTAGCTAAACAATGACACAGTAAGAAAATAAAAAATTAACAAATAGTTAGGTGGATGTGTTCGCTTAAGAGGAATTACAGTTCAACTTAGTTGATGTTGGAATTTGTGTGATGGGAAGGGTGGCTTTAGGAGGGCAATAGTTATTTAATTTGTTGTCTCTATGCAAGTACGCAGAGTTAGCTCGGTGTGTATTACTTACGCTTTAATTTAATGGTGTTGTGTGAGCTTGATGGTAAATGTATCGTTGTGCTGTAGATGGCAGGTGGGTTGATGCATAAATGGGGCGGTGCCTTGTACGGGTGGAGAGGTTGCGCGAGATTAGAGCTTTACGCGAGTGCTTATGTGAGGTGCCGATTTGGGCGGATTGTAAGTTAGTGTACGAGCTGATTTTATTGAAGTTAACGTAAGACGCATTTTCATTGATATTTTCGCTTTATATTGTGTGTGTGTTGGTGTGTGGTGTTTGTGTGTGTGTGTGGTGTGTGTGTGTGGTGGCTCGGGAGGGCAATAGCAGGCATAAGCAGTCAGAATACAGAGTGGAGTGTTGGGGATACATGGTGTGGTAGTTGGGGCATGGTTAGAAGGAACGGTGGATTCTTTGTAGCAAGGGATGTGGCACTAAAATGCAATACCGGTAGAGTTAAGGAGCAACTATCAGCAGGCAGATTTTATTTCGAGTCTTAGTTAATACAGGATGTGATAATGTTGGGACTCTATGTGTCGAAGCACGGTTGTTATGAAAGGGGTTTCTTCTGGACGGAAGAGGATTATTACTGGGGAGACAGAGTGATGACGGAATGCCACGAGTAGGGACACGGGTTTGGCCATTGGCGGAGCGGTAGGCGAGCGAGGCACATTGTACTGTCCCTTGACTTATTGATTACCTTTATGGTACTTTATGGTTCTGTTCGTCCCCTACATTGTTACTTTATATTCGCTAGACCTGCCTTTGCCTGCGTATACTAGCGAGGCCTGTATACTTTATATTAGCTTTCAAGCCTGCCTATATTACACTTAGCAACGAGCGTATATGCCACTTTATTTGCGTTCTTAATCTTTACTTGCCACATTTGAATTGGGTTATAAAGAAGAGAAAGAGATGAAGTACCTTGCCATCGCGCCCAATGAGAGGAGGAGGGATTTATTTTTTGTCGGTATATGTTGATTGAAGATAAAATGCTAATAATTGCATTATGGTTTATAATTAATATATGAATAATATACTGATTGGACTATACTTGAGATTTTAGTAAATGGTATACGCCCCGGTATAGTTATAGATACTGTATATCAGATTTTATATATATAAATATCACTATATTTTCTATATATACATATTAATATCACCTATATATGTTTTATATATATATCATATACATCATGTAATAACAGGGTACATTGGTATCCATGAATTGTCTCACCTAGATAGTAGACTAGGTAGATAGATTAAATAGGATATATGTATATAGGAATAGAACTCTCAAGAGTCAGTGAACAAGGCACGAATTAAAGAAGGCAATGTTAGTTTAGTCGTGGGAAACACGCACAAATTAATGTTAAATCAGGTGAAATCTTTGAGTGGGGAAGCGACATACAGGCAGTGAAAAGCTATCAAAAAAATCTTGGCACGCGAGAGCACACTACCGCACGTAGCTCCTTGGGACTGCGTGCAGGTGGAACACTATCAAATGACATGGACCTAGGAAAGACATGTTTTTTCTTCTTAGGATCCGTGAGTTTATATTCGCCTCCTCACATATTTTTTCGCTTGGGAGGTATGGGGCCTCTGTCTTACAAGAGTAAAATACATTATTGTGCTTTTAGCGTGAAGTTGCCGCGAAAGATAATACTCTTAATGTTTATCTATATTCTGGCCAATATACGCTCTTACAATTCTAACTTTTTTTTTGTGTGTGTGTAGTCTGATAGAGCTATATCTGAGTGTTCCTCGAATGATTTCAATCTTAAAGACCAGCATCAAGGTCGAAAAGATATCAACATTAGTCATCACTACTCACAACACAAAGAGTTTTACGGTGAACCGCCTGAGAAATGAAATGTTTAATGTGGAGTCCACTCGCGACACTTGTCCATACCGTGGCAAACTTTGCTCATGGTTCCGTCACAATGAGTCATAAGGGTTTCTCACAGACCAATGGAATTCTTCCACCAATATGAAATGTCGAAAATCGATATTGAAAACAAGATTAGTCAATATAAGATCGACAGTTTCAAATTATATACACATAATCCTTAAGAGATTGTAAATAACATAATTGGAATTATTATGTGTTATGTGACAATATCTGATCAAAGAATTTTAGAGATTAAAAAATCCTCTAAAACTCACACCTCGGCGAAGTAAAACGTTTAATTCTTAGTATTTATATATTGACACACATGGATAGCCAATTGAGGGAATATGCACCCAATCCCCACAGAACCGAAGCAACATACTTTCAAATAAACGGAATAAAGGGCTGTGTTTGTTTTATCCGATTGCCTCTCAAGCTTTATAAAGTGAATATTTTGCACTTTTCAAGCTATATTAATTGACTTGACTTTGTAACTAGGAAGATAATTTTATATAAAGTTAAGCAGCATCGTTTTACATAATACGTTAGACTAGGTGGCTGAAATGTCTTTTGGGATTGCACGACATTACGAAGTACAATTTGAGTTATCTTGCACATATCTTTACAGTCTAAGCAATCGAGAGTTTAGTTTAGATTTTGACTTAATGTAATTGACCTTAAAGGGATCTGATACGCACGTCATTGGGACAGTTAAGTTACGTTACGCCTCGTTAGCAAAGAATAACCTTCTTCTTTTATACCTTAATTATGAGATAGGCCTAGATTTTGGGATTTATTTGGTTTTAGCTCAATTGTCACCCAGGCAGGCAGGGCCATCAGTATCACCATCATACATCCGTT
>NW_020870492.1:127500-132500 GCF_003789085.1 Penaeus vannamei | reverse complement strand
CACACACACACACACACACACACACATTATATATATATATATATATATATATATATATATATATATATATATATTGCCTTAAGCATGAAAGAGATCGAAAATCATGGCATAAACTTAGGCGATCTCGTGCACGGATTCCCTAATGGTATGATAATCACAGAAGCTTTAGATCCTATCAGTTCCAGACCTGCTTCATATGCACTTCTCGCCAGAAACTGCGGGATTCGCCAGAAATACATTTCGACATATTTTGATACAATTATTTTATCGAATTTTCAAAATCACTTGGTCTCTTATTGAGTTATCTGAAGAATAATCCTAATTTGTTATTAATTCCAGCCATTGCCCAAGCTGTATTTTGCAAGTAATTTCCTGGCCGCATGAATGTTTCGTGGGGATTACAGTGTCTTATGGGATTATGTAAGAACCAATGGCTCCTCTTTATCAATATATAAACTAACTGGCTCACCAAACGGAGCTCGGGCACAAGGTAGGCGGAGGAAGCTCATGAATATGCAGATCACATCTTTGCTGGCCAGACCTTTTTCAGACCGTCTGAAAAAAAGGTGATGGTGAATTACACTTTTCTCAGTGATTATACACACGCTCACTTTCCCACACACTTGATGACTTTCCTTCATACGAGCAAGTGAGGTCGCATCCACTTGGTTGATTTGCACGGGCATCTGCGTTAGAATTGCTATTGCTGCCAGTGTATAAATACATAAAAGGGAAAATCATCCATTTTAACAATCTGCTTCAGTTTCTTAATATAATGGACAACATTTTAAATCAATCTACCAAGTCAGTTTAATATGTAAAGTTGGGAAAGTAATTAGTTATGTAGAACGGTATTTTTTTTCTTTTGTCCTGCCATCAACTCCGCTTTGTGAAGATGAAGTCTGACCAGTGCCTTTATTATTTAAAATTGCTGGCTACGGACATCTTATCTGATTAAATCGGCACTTTATCTATTATATTTCTATAAACTAATTTAAATTTGAATATAACATCGGAAATTGTATTAGTTTTATTGAGAGAATTAACAATACCAACTATTGCTCCCTAAATAAGAAAAATATGTACCATGTGAGTCAGAAGATGTATATCATTACGACTTTTGTGTGAGGTTAACTGAAAGGACATATTAAAAGCAGAAGTGAACATAAAATTCTTAAAATAATTTGAAATATGATGACTGAAGCTTAAATCTTGTATCACCAAAAGTCAAACATGTTTCTATAGAACAGAACAATAAGCATACTCAGCGAAAAGCCCTTTTTTTTTTTTTACTGATTTGAAAAGTAAAATGTTCGAAACATTAAAATATGAATTCTGGCGCTTGGAGACAACGAATCGTCAAGGGCAAAAAAGGGATCAAGAAAGCCTTGCATCACTGACTTTCCTGTGGAATAAAGTGTATCAAAAGAAGCACTCCTTTCCTGTGACATTACTGACAAAGAAATAATCTCCGTTGATTACTTGTAGTAAAGAATGCTATATAATCATATATCTGAGACCAGAAAAAAACGGAATGATAATCAGTGGATAACTTGTGACGTGGATAATATGTGACGTGGGTAATATCGTGGGTGACGTGTGACGCCGAACGTTTCTTACCTTCTTCGCGATGAGGAAGACCTAGTGTTTACTGCCCGTGTGTGACTGGCAATGTACCGTCCAAAGGATCCGTATAAATCAATATCTCGGGCTGTCTGGCCTCAGCACACTCGTCGCCCAGGAGAAATTTGTTTGACTTTGCAACGATATCATCAGCAGAATGATCAACTCGACACACTTAACGTCCGGGAAATGTTTGATCTTTGTGTTCTCAAAATTGTCAAGCGATGAGAGCGAAGGAGAGCTAAAAAATAAAATTTCAAGAGCTTTCGAAACTTTTGAGGAAAAGCAGAAGCGAAAGTTATCGTGTTTGTATTCCTTAGAGAGAAAAACCTCTTGCTGGCCGGAGTCAGGTAGTCATATATCATTTCTCAGGACGAGAAGTCGAGGGTTTTGCGGATGTCGGCGGGAAGGGTTTGAGGGGAAGGATTGACGAGATTGACAGGACACAGGGAGCTGGAATAGGAAGGATCGAGGTTGAGAAAAACAGTGCAAAACAAGTAAATGTAAAGGAATATTTCATGGTAGAGGAAATTGATACTCAAAGATACATATAGACACAGGATAAGCGTTTTTTTGGGAGGGAACGTAGGTGCGCGCGTACCTGTGTATGTATGTGTGTGTATACGTGTGTGTGTTCGTGTGCATGCATGTGTGCTATATTTTAAGCCACGATTGTAATTAATATATATTCGACTACAATAGCCCAACTAATATTCAACACGACTCCATTTGATTGCCGATCTTGGGCTGCCCTTTGGCCTGGCTTTGTATCTTCCGATATGTAGATAAGCTTTACGTGAACTATGGTCAGAGTCTTCACAGTACGCAAGCCCCTTCTCAACGTGGTGTGGTCGCCCAGTCCGGGAATAATCCCTCCCTTCAAATACCCAAACCATATTCGGTTAACACTGCAAATACAGTCAATTAACATTCCCCATATGTTCCATCTACATCCAAACCATATTTCTGTATATGAAAACTGAATGCAAAAAACATTAGGTAAATATTTAAGGTACAGCATAATATTATCTCCAGTTGCATGGTTTATTTTTCTATTTGAATACGCTGCCTCCAACATAATCATTCCTGTGCTAACTCTCATTTGCAACGTATCATTCATCATATAGGGCGAAGTTGGGATTTTACGGTTGCACGCTCTTGCTATCACCAACATATTGGATGTGCGCCGTAGGCAATCGAGGTGAAGTCCCGTGACGGAACTCGAACCTTCGAACTCAGATTTTCGTAACCGTGTTTGACTTCGATGTTCTAATTATTCGGCCGCCGAGACCTACCAATTCTTCTGCAAAATAAAAAAGTAAATAATCAATAGCAAGCCCAGAATGAACAAAAGCGGGACTGCAGGTAAAACCCAAACAATCTCTGAACGTCGCAAATCCACTTAAAGAAAAGACAAGTAATCCAGCATTGTAATTTTGTCTTCCATTATGCAGTGTTGAATCATTCCAAGAATCATCATATCGCCTTACATGAGTATTTACCTAAAGCTAATAGAAGAGCTTAAAAAAGGCTAAACTAACGAAAAGAATATAAAAAAGAGGAACGATACAATATAATGAAATATAATGGAAAGAAAGGCATGGGAGCCTGATTCATGACTCTCATAATTCAAGCGCTGACTCACTGCACAGAGGCAGAGTCATGCATCCATCTCTCTCTCTCTCTCTCTCTTTCTCTCTCTCTCTCTCTCTCTCTCTTCTCTCTCTCTCTCTCTCTCTCTCTCTCTCTCTCTCTCTCTCTCTCTCTCTCTCTCTCTCTCTCTCTCTCTCTCTCTCTCTCTCTATTGATCTGTCTGTCTGTCTGGTTATCTATCTATATGTATAGCTATCTATCTGTCTGTATGTTTGCTATCTGTCCGTCTATCACAGGCTTGTGTATCAATCAGATGATTATAAAGGTGATAATAATGAAAAGAACGTTAATGCTCTTAATAGAAATGACAGCAACCTCAACAACAATAAACATCACCATCCCTGTTATTGTTCTACACAGTCCTTAGGGCTCTGAAGTTTTGCTTGCTTATTCCCTAAGGAGCTACTTGCAACAGACGCCTGTGGTCATAAGAATTTCTAAAAAAGAATCGCGGAGTATTGTTGTATCTTGGCGGCGTTCCAATCTAACTAGATGTTAAATTGATATGATATTTAATATTATATTGGTTTCATCGCTATTTCCTTTCTGTTATTGTCCTTCATAACCAATATTCTTAGGCACTATAGTAAATGAGTTGTCATAAATGCTGACGTCATAGGCAAAAGCGAAGCCAAAAAGTCCCTTTCCCTTTGGAGTCTCTGCGGCTCTCCCATCCGTTCCTCAGCCACGCCCTGACAGTGACAAAAAAGCAGATATTCACACGTCCATCCGAATCCATTACCGAGAATGAGGGCCACTCAGGAGGGTCAGTGTATGATGGGAGGCCAATTTCCGCCGCATAGTTGTCAACTCAGTGTCGCCGTCCGCATACTCAGTGGTTGTTGTGTGGGAGCATGGAGGGTGGTGTGTGTGTGTGTGTGTGTGTGTGTGTGTGTGTGTGTGTGTGTGTGTGTGTGTGTGCTCTCTGATTTTAAAATGTGTGTCATCTGTGCCATCTCCACAAAATTCCCCTTACTCCGCCTACACGATCTTTTCAGCTTCCATTCTCACTCTCTCCCTTCCCCTCATCTCCTCCCTCCCCCACCCCCTTACTTCGCTGGCGCCGTTCATCAGGCTATTTCGATCACGACGACGATAACGTGTTTGTGACGAAAACTTTTCTCACTTCCCCTCGATGAGTACTTTGACAAAACTGCTGACGGCTACATACTAAGGACTATGCTGTATATTGCATAGATTGTTTCTTGATAAATTGAATATATTTGTGAAAAGTTTCTATCAGTATTGGTTTCACACACACACACACACACACACACACACACACACACACACACACACACACACACACACACACACACACACACACACACACACACACACACACACACACACACACACACACACACACACACACACTGACAGACAGATAGTGAGATAGGCCGGCAGATAGATAAGTAAATGTTTGAGTAGATATTGATCAACATCTACTTTCATCGCTCTGTATGTTCAACCGTCATCAGTTCATCTATATATTAAATCTATCTTTGAATCACCACTTAGTCAATCTAATCATCAACTTATCTATATACACGTATGATTCTTTGTTAATACAGGTAGATTTGTTTCAAGCATTTTTTTTCACTAAGCTAAAATAAATAACATGTTCACTGCATACAATAGACACGGATTATAAGAAAAACAACGAGAACTTCCAGTAGATCAAGAGTAAACGCTGACGCTAATAAATCACCTTAGGGATCCAT
>NW_020870492.1:97500-100000 GCF_003789085.1 Penaeus vannamei | reverse complement strand
TGGAACATACCTTGAAAATCTAGTCAAACGCGTAATTACGGTTCTACTCTGCGCAACCACAGGTAATAATCCTCCCGATGACTCACAGCAAAAGCCTTAGCGGTACTCGAGAAAGAAAAAAAGGAAAAATCGAGAAGCGAAACAAAGGTAATAAACTATGGACGCGACGTGACCGGCCTCACATGTCATACACAGACGTCGCTCGCAACTTTTTCACAGCAATTACAAAACTTCCCCTGACACACTGACAACCACCGGCCACCCAAGATTGTGGAAAAGTGAACCTCACATCTCGACTCCTTGTGAAGTATGCTGGCGATGTAGAAACTTTGCCGCGGCGAGTGTAGAGGCAGACAATATCATGGCTAATAAATTGTTGCTTTGGACACTCGCGCCGCTAGTGGAGTGTGCGGTGATTGTGTGTGTGGCTGAGTAGCTAATAACACGACTTCATATATTAAGGTCTTTTGTGATTGTTATTATTCTGATTATGTGTATACAGAAGTAGAACATAAAAAAATAACTTGGCTCATATGCTTTATATGAAAATCATCATTAGTTATCATCTTGTGTGTGTGTGTATGTGTGTGTGTTTGTGTGTGTGTGTATGGGTGTTTGACTTTATAAGTATGGTCACATATGACGAGAAATTGTAGGAATAAGAGTGAATTATTTCATAGAACAAGATTATCTGATGTTTGGTAGGCATCTCATTAGTATAGAGTTGTTCCCATTTAATTTTGCTTATCACATATTTCTTGTGAAGCTTACGTAGTCGACGCATCAAGTGTTTTTTTTTTTTTTTTTTTTTTTTTTTTTTTTTTTTTTTTTGAACGGGTGTATCATCTATAATAAGTAGAGGAACAGTATTTTCTTTGCATATCATCATATGATATTCAACAAACCCGAGATTTCCTCTGTATAATCATCACAAACATGTGAACACACGCCAAGAAACAAACGCTATATATATATATATATATATATATATATATATATATATATATATATATATATATATGTGTGTGTGTGTGTGTGTGTGTGTGTGTGTGTGTGTGTGTGTGTGTGTGTGTGTATGTGGGTGCATATATATTCCTACACACACACACACACACACACACACACACACACACACCACACACCACACACACACATATATATATATATATTATATATATATATATATATATATATATATATATATATATGTATATATATAGGCATATATGTATAAATATATATATATATATATATATATATATATATATATATATATATATATATATATATATATGTGTGTGTGTGTGTGTGTGTGTGTGTGTGTGTGTGTGTGTGTGTGTGTGTGTTGTGTGTATGCAGTACATATACTTATACATATATATATATATATATATATATATATATATATATATATATATATATATATATATATATATATATATATATATATATATATATACATATATATACTATATATATTATATATATATATATATACGCACACACACACACACACACACACACACACCACACACACGCACACGCACACACACACACACACACACACACATATATGTATATATGCATATATATTTATATATACACATACGCACTTATATATTCATGCACACATGTACATATACACATATATATACACAAAGAGGTAGATACATATATACATACATTTATATATTTGTGTGTGCACCATACTGAACTTATGTAAATTTAAGATCTAAGCATTTGATCTGTTTGCCCCGTTTTGCCACCTTGTTTTAACACGGCTGCTCTCCTCTTCTCTTGGGCCGTCCTCCTTCCCCGCCGGCCGCGCCGCAGTGGTACCCGACGGGCCCCCTGTCATCACAGGCAGCCAGGAGTACTACCACCTGCACGACCGAGTCACCCTCAACTGCACTGCGCCCCTCGCCCAGCCCGGAGTCACGCTCATGTGGTACCTCAACGACAGGGAGGTAAGGGCCGCTTTGATTCCTTTATTGAATTCTGCAATGTTTGCGTAATCCCCAAGATTATTCAACACCATTAGTGTTCCATGAGAAATGGCAATCTATTTATTAGAGATGAAAAAAAAATCTTGAAGGCTTATCTTCTGAATTCTGAACTCCCGGCCAGGCGCTACCGGAGAGCGTGCGGATAGTGGACCGCGAGACGAACCCTGCAGGACTCGAGCGCATCACGACGCGCCTGAGCCTGCACTTGGCCCCGAGCCACATCCAGAACGCCGCCATGACCATCAGGTGCGTGGCCAGCCTGGCCAACCTGTACCTGGAGTCAGCGCAGGTCATCATCAGGGAGCCCTCCAACACGTGGCTTGCCACGAGCAATTTGTACCACACTTCAGGTCAGTGTTTGGGCTTGTTCCTTGCTTCTCATCCGTGACATTGTAACAAAAACATTGATAAAAAATCGGATTAGACGTTTAATATTTTCCTTCTTGTTACGCTCTTCTTATGTTGAACTTCACTTGCTCCTTATTTCCCTGATG
>NW_020870492.1:70000-72500 GCF_003789085.1 Penaeus vannamei | reverse complement strand
ATTATCATCAGTCTTATTATCTTAATAATGATTATCATCATTATTATTAATGTTATCATTATTATCGTAAACTATTATCATTGTTATCATTATTATCATTATCATTAACATTTTCATTATCATTAATGTTTATTACTATTATTGTCATTATTGCTATTAATATTATTTTCATTATCACTACTAAAATTATTAGTTATAATTATCATACCTACCATTATTACAATTATCCTCCTCCTCATCATCATCATTATCATTATTATTACTACTCTTTTAATAATGATACGACTTAATAACAGTAATGCTAATCATGATAATGCTAATAACAATAAAGATAATAGTAATAATAATAAAGACTATGAATACTAATAATAGTGATCATATTATAATAATGATAATAATTGTAACAATAAAAGTATATAATGATAGTATTGATAATAATAAGAATCAATACTGATAATAATAATGATAATGATAGTAAATATATATATATAATATATATATATATATATATATATATTATATATATATATATATATATATAATATATATATATATAATATATATAATAATAATATAATGATAATAATAATAATAGTGATTTTAATAATAGTAATAATGATGATCGTAACAATAGTAATAATTATTACAATCACAATAGTAATGACTTCAATGATAGTAATAACAATAGTGATAATGATAGCTTTTATGATAATAATGATAATAAGGATAAAAATAGCAATGGCATTACCCTTACTACTACTGCTACTACAAATAGTAATAAGAAGAATAACAAGGATATTAATGATGACATTAATCACTGTAATAATGATAATAAAGGTAATAGTAATAACATTATAAACAGTAATAATAATAGTTATAAAATGAAAATAATAATGATAATGATACTAATAACAACAATGATGATGATTGTGATGAGATATATAAATATCACTCTTATAATTGTTGTCATTATTATTATTGCTTTCATCATATGTCATCTTTATTGTTAATATATTTATTTTTACCATTACCGGTACTATCTATGAATCATAACAATGCTAATTCTTTACTCTAGATATTAGAGATAATATTAGTGGCGATAAGTTTCCTTCATGTTATTGTTATTATTAATAATGGTAATATTATCACTATCATTAATATTATCATTATCATTAATATTATTACTATTGTCATTATTATCATTGTTATTATACCCACTGTTACCATCAATAACAAAGATAGCAACAATAATATAGTCCTTTCGCTGAACACACGAGTCAGGTTCATGAAAGGCAAACTCGTCATCTGAGCATTCCAATGCCGCTGCAACACAATGGAAAGCCATACTAACTGGATGTCGCATCAAGGAGAAACTGGCGACTCAGCTTTTCTTTCCCTTCTGTATGATAATGCGGTTAATAAAGCTGACAAGAGCCAGGGGCAGAGGATAGGGGAAGGGAGTTAGGAGACACTGACGGTGTTTAAGACGAGAGTTGGCGAGTGAAATGTTGCAGGAGAGCCGCAGCAGTGAACGCAATCGAGGGTTTGGTCGGATTTTTTGTATTTAGACAAAGAAATACACAACAGAATTACGCAAACACGCACAAAAACATACATATATTCTGTATCATTATCATCAATATCATTATATCATCATCATGATTATTATAGTATTACTATTATTATTATTATTGTTATTATTATAATTACCATTATTATTATCATCGTTATTATTCTCATCATCATTATTATTATCGTTGTCGTTACCATCATTATTGTCACTATCATTATCATTATTGTTGATGTTATATTATTATCTCTATTATAGTTACAATCATTTGAATTATGGTTATTGATATTATTGTTATTACCAACGTTATTATTTAATTGTTATCATTAGTTTTGTATTCGTTATTCTGTTGTTTTTCTTATTATTATTACTGTTATTATTATTGTTATCCTTACCATTATCTTAATCATCATCATTTTCATATTAAAATTATCATTATCATATTAAAATTACTATAATCTTTGTCTTTATTATTATTATTATTATTATTATTATTATTATTATAATTATTGCTATTATTAGTATTGTTGTTGTTTCTCTTATCGTTATAATCAATATTATCATGATGATTATTTTTGTCATTATTATTACTAGTATAACTACAACTGAGACACTACTACTATTATCATATTCATTGTTATTATCATCATGATCATTCTTATTTCGGTCATTGTTAATATTTTTATTATCATCACCATTATTCTACTCCTGCACCTCCTCCTCATCATCACTATTATCATCGTCGTCGTCGTCATTACTGGAGTTACGATTGCGATCCCCATCATCATTAGTGTTATAATAATGATCGTTATGAACCCTATTACTATCGTTATTAATTCATTGTTATTATTATTGTTATCATTTCATTATTATCATGTTTATTAGTGTTATCAATATAATTATTCCTGCTGTTTGTTATTATTATTAGTA
>NW_020870492.1:55000-57500 GCF_003789085.1 Penaeus vannamei | reverse complement strand
TACTAAGAAGAAAGGATATGAGATTCACGACTTAAGAAGATTATGTTGATACAGTGAAGTCTTTCATTATCAGTGCATACAAAGTATTTATTTACTATCCTTTATATACATTTGTCTATATTCGTACATATTTAATCTTCTAAGAACACACACACACAGACTCACACGTAGTCTTTATAATGAAAGATATATTCTTTTGAAGCCAATAACATTTCTTCTTGGTAATCTCTAACTGCATATTTATTACCTATTATCAGGTGTCTTCTTTACCACGTTCTTTCCTTTATTTCCTGCTACCACTTGCCCACAAACACCGAGGCCGTCACATTCAACTTAATAATCAAGGTACAAGCTTTAACTTAACATTTATCCTTATTGTTTCAGCTATTATAACACCTTCCTTGTTTCTCTAATGTAACTCTCTCTCTCTCTCTCTCTCTCTCTCTCTCTCTCTCTCTCTCTCTCTCTCTCTCTCTCTCTCTCTCTCTCTCTCTCTCTCTCTCACTCATTCTCTTGCTCTCTATGTGTGGCAACGTGTGTGCGTTTCAGTACAGACCACCAAACAACGGTTTAACTATCGGCCTGTTAACCCAACCATATATGCATGTGTCACCGATGTTGGCGTATGGTTGGGTTAGATCAAATTGTCTGGACGAAACTGTGGTCTATGCCTCCACAGTTGTGTATTGTTTTTATTTATTTTTTGATTTTTTGAAACAAGGTGTGTCTGTTCTATGAGTACTGCCCAATACTGTCGACTGAACTTCAGTAGGATGAGTAACAAGAAAGCAAATATATAAACAAATAATTAAAAAGCAACATTTGTGAAAATACGTATGGCAATAATAATAATAAGAGTAGAGGCAGCAACAGTAATAAAAATTATGATAATGATAATGATAACGTACAGGTAAGATAAAGATTAGTAACAAAAATGAACAAGATTGGTGATGATGCTGATGATAGTAATGCAACAACAACAAGAGCTAATAATAACGAAAATTATTAACGAAAAGCTAATAATGAAAATTATTAAAACAATATTGGTATTGATAAAGGTCATAACAGGATAATAGTAATAATGATAATGATAAAAATAATAACATTAATAATAATGATAAGGATAATAATAATAATAAAAATAATAACATTAATAATAATGATAATAATAATGATAATAACGATAATAATAATAACCAATTCAGTGATAATAATGATAACAATAAGGATAATAACGACATTCATACTGATAAAAATAATAAGAATAATAAAGATAAATCATGAATATGATATTGAAATTAAAATAGCAATAATGATAATGAAGAAAATAATAATAATAATGATGATAATATCAATAATAATGATGATAATGATAATAATGATAGTAGTAATAATCATGATTATAAAAAGCGCAAAAGCAAAAATGATAATGATAATAATTATTACTATTATTTTATGATTATAATCATAATGCAACTGACGACAAAAATGATAAAAATAATCAAAATGATAAGGATGATAACGATAATACTAATGATGAGAATAGTTCAAATACCAATGATAATTTCAAAACTAATAATAATACAAATACTAAAACTTTTAATAATAATCATAAGAATATGATATGGTATAAATTTCATTAATCATAATGATAATTATTATTACTAATATTGTGATAATAGTAATGAAAATAATATTAATGATGACCACAATCATAAAAGTAACAACAAAAATTACAAAGATTATTATCCTTTTTATTAACATTATCCTCATTATAAACATTTTAATTATTATTATAATTACAGTTATTATTATCATCATTATCTTTACAATTATTATTATTATTATTATCATTGCTATTATTATCATTCGTATTTATTGATTGATTCATTTACTTCATTATCATCAAGATTATTAACATACTCATAATAATCATGACCGTGATCATAATCATAATCATCATAATCATTATCATCATCATAGTCCAAAAAACCCCATATACACGTCTTTAGTCCATAAGCCAGTTCTTTTAGAAAACGTCAATATATATATATATATAATATATATATATATATATATATATATATATATATATATGTATGTATATGTATGTATACATACATACATACACACAAACACACACACACACACACACATATATATATATATATATATAGATAGATAGATACAAATGTGTGTGCGTGGGCTGGTTTATGTTTGTGGATGTATGAGTATGTGAATGTGTGTTTTTATATATGTATGTATGTATCTATCTATTTATGTGTGTGTGTGTGTGTATGTGTATGTGTGTGTATGTGTGTGTGTATGTGTATGTGTATGTGTGTATGTGTATGTGTGTGTGTGTATGCATATATATATATATTAATATATATATATATATATATATATATATATATATATATATATATATATATATTATATATATATATATATATATATATACCTATATATGTTTGCATATATACATAAATAGATAAAT
>NW_020870492.1:47500-50000 GCF_003789085.1 Penaeus vannamei | reverse complement strand
TAACTATTAACATCGATCCTGTTATTATTATTTTCAACATTATTAGGATATAATTTTTTTTTTATTAACATCACTTATCATTTTCTTGTTTATTAAATTCCTTATCCTGATCTTTTCATTATTATTATCATAATTTTGTTATTGTTATTATCACTTTTATTTTTATTATCTTAATCATAACAATCATTATTGTGACTATAGTTTTATAGATAACAATATATATAATGATTATTAATGAATTTTTTTATTGTAATTATTATTCTTATCAGTACTGTTATTGCTGTTGTTGTTTTTGTTCATATCGCTATCAGTACGCTTAGTATCATCATTACCGTTATCATTAATACTATTGTCATCATTATCATTGCTGTTAGTACTATAATTATTAACATAATTATTATCATAATTATTATAAATAATTTAATTATCATTATCACTGTCAATATTATTTTCATTGTTTTTGATTGTACTGTATTCGTTTTTGTTTTTTTCATTACTACTCTTATTAACATAACTGTTATTAGTATTATTACCAACATTACTATCATCATCATCATTATTATAATTGTTATCATTATTATTATTATTATCATTACTGTCATTGTTATGGGCACTATCATTATTTTTTTCTTTATTATTATTCCTATTGCTATTATCATTGCCATTGTAGGCGGGGTCAAAAATGAATTATTCCTGTTGATCACGAGCTTGGCACGGATTAGAGCGTGTATATAACAAATCATAATCCAAATTTACTTTTTTTCAGCGTAAACACCTATTTTATCACATGTTCTGGTTCATTACTATAGCAATTATATTTCATATATGCATGAATACATGTATGCATGCATTTTGTTTGTCTGTCCTTGTATCTGTCTATCTGTTTATCTATCTATCTATCTATGTCTCTATGTATCTTTACGCACACACATATGCACACACACACACACACATACAAATGTATGTGCACGCGCGCGCGCACAGGTGTGTGTGTGTATTTCTATGTATATAAGCATATATATATGTATATATATATATATATATATATATATAGATAGATAGATAGATAGATAGATAGACATATAGATAGTCACACACGCACACACACACACACACACATAAACAAACAAACAAACACACACACACACACTCACACAAACACATATTTGGAGGTTGGAAGCCTCCTCCTGCTCACAACCTGTAACTTGCACCCAGTCCCGCATCCTCTCACAAGTTTCCTAAATCCTTCCTATCCCTCCCGTTCTTCCTTGACCTTTTCCTACAGGTCCAACACGATGACCCACCACTGCCGTCTGGCTCTATACACATACATACATACCTGCATATACACTCGGGGGGATGACACCTAAATGGCTCATGGTATGGTATCAGCATGCTTTCCGTTAGCTTTATTGTTCCTTTTTCTATGAGGCTTTAAAGAGTTTTATCATTTGTTCCATTCTTTTTTTTTTTTTTTTTTTGTCTTATTAGCACCACTGAGGCT
Source organism: Penaeus vannamei (assembly GCF_003789085.1). Taxonomy (NCBI): domain Eukaryota; kingdom Metazoa; phylum Arthropoda; class Malacostraca; order Decapoda; family Penaeidae; genus Penaeus; species Penaeus vannamei. The sequence goes on along the minus strand of NW_020870492.1, from coordinate 48,496 downwards.
TGCAATACTTTATATAGCATACAGCTCACGCCCTATGCCGTTTTAATGATCTTAATGTTTTGTTTTGTTTGTCACTTTTTTAGTTGATTCTGTATGGGTGGTCAGCTGCATAACCTTAGATTTTTACGTAATTTTATTTTAACGAATCTTTAAATTTTATTACTTTAATCACTAGTAGGCAACTCCTTTGTTTACGTGTTTTGTTTTTATCAGGTGTTCCCTTAGCTTTTAGTTGCGATCGCTTTTGTCTCGCAGTTTCTTTATGCAGCTGGCTTCCTCCCACATTTTTATGATTTCTGTTTTAGGTTTTATTTTGTCATTTTATGCTTTAAATTTATTTGTTAAAAGTCTTGTTTAATACATGCACCTTTTTATTCTATTGTATATTGTTTTAACTATATTATCTATCTTATGTGGTTATTTTTTTATTTTAATTTGGGATATTTCTATTATGACTCTATTTCTTTTGTTTTAGTAACTTTTAATGAACACTGTTTTTCTTGGGTGAATTAAATCTAAATCTGTATGCCCTGTCAACAGTTACTTCAGACGAAGCAAATGGTGAAAATGGATATATACAAAAAAAAAAAAAAAAAAAAAAAAAAAAAAATTGACAAGACAGAAGCACAGAGACCGTAAGAGCAAAAAATGAATCAGGTGACGGGAAGTTGTCAAGATCAAATAGTCTACTAATGTGGAAGTGTGGTCATACAAACTCCATTGACCAACACCTAGATTAAAATGAGGTAATTTTCTACTCAAGAGAGGCGCTGAGACATATTTCGTATTGATTTAGCAATTTATGAAGCTAAGTGCCTTCATCACGTCTGCGGATACAGCAAGCACTGGATTCTCTTGTGTACCTAACATCAAGGGTCAGTTTTTTTTTCCAATGCTGTTTAGCCTATGTAATATTTATATACAAAATGCGGTATATACCAGAAGTATATACAGGCCTATTGGCCACATTATATTTCAACATGAATTACGTTACGT
>NW_020870492.1:25000-37500 GCF_003789085.1 Penaeus vannamei | reverse complement strand
TTATATATATATATATATATATATATATATATATATATATATATATATATATATATATATATATAATATATATATATATATATATATATACGCATGCACATGTGTGTGCGTATATATATATATATATATATATATATATATATATATATATATATATATATATATATATATATATATATATATATGTGTGTGTGTGTGTGTGTGTGTGGTGTGTATAAATATATATGGATATATGTATACAAATATATATGTAGTTATATTATGTATATATTATATATCTATCTATTTATCTATCTATCTATCTATCTATCTATCTATATGTATGTGTGTGTGTGTGTACACGTGTGTGTGTGTGTGCGTGTCTGTATGTGTAATGCCAAAGATGTGTCCTTTGACAAGAAGTCGATGCACTGTTGAGTTAACAAACAATAGAAGAAAAGAAGTAAAAGTCACTCAGCGTGTGTTTATTTTGATAAATATTAAACGTATTTCAAGTTACATGCATTACCGAATGTCTGAAAAGAAACAGGCTTTTGCTTTCCTACTGAATCGAAACAAAAGATTCAAAGATACATTATACACCCCGGGATCTGTACGAAACTCTCGAGAAAATTAAGGCCTGATTTTTCGTAAAGATTTTATTTCTTTTTTAAGATACAAGAATACATGCTATTTACACGCCTAAGGGCAACGAAGAAAAAGTTAAAGATATAACAGAAACACATGCAGATGCCGAGTTACATCGAAATGCAAAGTGTTGAGTTTATGATTATATACGGTTTCATTATTTTATCATATACCGTTTTATAATTCATTACATATCATTATTGCTGCTGTCTTTTATAATCATTATTATTGTTATTGTCTTAATAATGCGCTAACCAATACTATCATCATTATCATCATTATCCTCAGCACCATTATCATAATCATTTTCATCATCATCAACATTATCTTCATCGTCAACATTGTTATCATCATTATAGTTAGTATCATCGTTATAGTTGCTATCATCATCGTTATTAATATTATTATTATTATCAATATCATTATAATAAATATCATTACCATTACCTTTATTATTACCATTATTATAATCATCACTTTTATCACTATTACTATCATTATCATAATCATTATCATCATCATCGTCATCTTTATCATCACCATCGTTATTATTATTATCATTATTATTAATTCATTGTTATTATTATTATCATAATTATTATTATAATAATAATAATAATAATTATTATTATTATAATTTTCATTATTATTATCATTTTATTAAACTTTTATTATCACTGTCAATATTATTATTCTCATTATTATTAATCTTATTATTATTATTTATAACTATTACTAACATTATCATTATGATCATTTTTATTATTATCATAATCATTATCATCTCCATCATTATAATTCCTATTATACAAAAATTATTACCATCATTTTGATAATAGCAATTAAAATAATAAAGATCTTCATTTTTATCATAACAATATTAATAATACTACAACTAATAATGAAAATAATAATAGTAATAGCAATAACTATAATAAAAAAGTAACATTGATCATAATAATAGCAATGGAAATGATGATGATAATAATGGAAATGATGAAAATTATAGTATTATTGATAATGATAATTATTTTTATTACAATTATTATTATTATCATTATGAATAATATTATCTTTAATCTATATTTTCATTATTATGATTATCCTTATCGTCATCATCATGAAGATCAATTTCTATTATTATTACTATCACATTTACTTACTTTAATTATCGTTGTCATCATCATTACAGTTATTATCATCAGCAGTATTATTATTATCATTATGATTACCTTTATCATGATTACAATTACTTTTACTATCTTTATCGTCATCATCATTGGGATTAGCATCATTCTATACTGCTATTTTTATTATCATTATTATTTTATCTATATTTTTATTATTGTTATCAATGTTATCATAATCATTATCAGTATTATTATCATCATCATTACCATTATTGAAATCATCCTTTTTGTTATCAAAATCTATATTACTGTAATTTATATAATTATATTTTTTCTATTATGATTGTGACTAATATCATCTTTATCTTAACTGTTACTGTTTCGACACTGATATAAATGAAGAACCAATCAGTGCATATAATAAAAGGAATGACATATAGATGAGAGTAAGAGAATATTCCATCAAAACTATCCTGAACCCAAACCGGCGACTCTTATTTTCCTAGGATAGAATGACGTTTTTGTCCAATCCTTCCGAAAAGCTGTAAAGAAACGCACATAATCATACATATCATGATGGATGGCCCGCACTGCACCTTTCTTTCCCTCATATCTGCCTTTTTCTTTTTTTGCGAATTTCTCCTCATGCCTTGCAAACATAGCATTGCATTCCCCACTTTCTCTGCCTTTCTCTCTTTAAACACTTTTTATAAACCTAATTCTGACTGTCTATAAGTGCATATCTGCATAGCTATCTATTTTTATAACACCATGTTTATATTATATGTCCATGCCAAAATATATGTGTGTGTGTGTGTGTGTGTGTGTGTGTGTGTGTGTGTGTGTGTGTGTGTATGTGTGTATTGTGTGTGTGTGATGTGTATATGATAGTATATTATAGGTATATAGTAATGTATATTTAATGTGAGAATTATGATCTAGATCGAGGTAATATCTATTACTATACTATACTAATATATAATATGATAATAATAATACTAATAGTGATAAGTCGTGTATAGTATAGTTATAGATACACTATGAGTATAATATTATTGTATAATGTAATATATATAGTATATAAGTAGTTATATACATTAATATATAGTAAGTATAAAGTATATAATATCATATTATACTATGGTAGTATATGTATGTAGTACTCTTAATATATTGATGATATTATAATTAGTGAATATATATGATAGTTAGTATATAGGTATATAGTAAGTTATGACTTCACTACCTGTAGTATAATTATAGAGTAGTAATTATATATATGTGTGTGTTGTGGTGTAGTCGTGTGTGTTGTGTGTATATAGGTAAGTAAGTACATACTGATAGAAATATAGTATATATTGATTTGTATATATATAGTGAGTAGGTTATAGTATATAGGTAGATTAAGTAAGTAGAAGTGTGCACCTATATATTGAGATAATGTATGTAGTTATTATAATAGTTAATATAACTTATTAGTAGTTAGTATGTACGTATATAGTAATTAGTATCTAGATATCATACATATTGAAGTATAGTGTATATACTGAGTATATGGTATATAAATATAATATGATTAGGATTATATAGATAATGATTATAACTTATAACTGTTTATATCTATGTATATATAAGTAGTTAGTATATATATATCTATATATATAGTATGTATAGTATCAAATTAAGTAGTAAGTATTAATCTATATATAATATACGTTATATAAGGTAAGTATATATAACTTGAGGTGTATTAGAGTTATGATATACTTGTTTATATCTATGTATAGATAGTTATACGTATAGGTAGGAGTATATTAGTATACTAGGTGAGTATATAGTACATATTAGAGTAGTAATTAAATAAATATATCGAGTGGTAGTAGTTGATGATAATGAGCATTATGATTGTACTAGATCTGAATATTAGATATGGTAATTTAGTGATCATTTAGGTAGTATATTGAGAGGATATGAGTAATAATAGGCCATACGCGTGTAGCGATAGTATTGATGTTAATATAAGAGATAGTAAGTATTAGTAGATATAGTATGTATATATGTATATATTGATTAGTAATGGTGATAGATGCATATAACGTGATAGGATAATAGGCGTATAGTAGTCAGTTATATATTAGACTAGGTCGTGATGAGGATAGATATAAGTATATATGAAGTGTGAAGGTATGTAGGATAGTTAGGTTTTATCATATATATAATAGTGTTCATTGTGTGTGTGTGTGTGTATAGTATTATGTATATATAATATATATTATATAATAATTATATATATATATATATATATATTAGATATAATTATATTATATATATTATGTGTGGCTGTGTGGTGTGTGGTAGTGTGTGTGGTGTGTGTGTGTAATATATATATATATACATATATTTATATATAGTACAATATATTATATATATAAATATATTATACATTATAATAAATAGTATATACATATAATATTACTATATATATACGATATAGTATGTATAGTATATAATTATATTTAAGTATAATAATATATAATATATATATAATATATAATATAGTAATAGATATTATCTATACATACAATATATATACTATATAGATATATATATATATAGTATATCATATAGTATATACATATATATATATATATATATATATATATATAATATAGTATAATCATATAAATATATACGTGTGTGCGTGCGTGGTGTGTGTGTGGATGTCGGGTTATGTGTGTGTATGTAAAATTTTACACACAACACTACACCAACGACACCATAATCCTCAACAATATTCACACATCAGCATAGAGGGAATCCGTTACTTGAAGTTTCACGCAACAGTATTTTATTAACTGCATTAAATTGTTACCTGCCAAAAAAATAAATTTTTCACGTTATCACCACTATCCTATAAAAGGATGATCAAGTTTATAGGAGTGCTTTTAGCAGTGGATACGTTATATATATATATATATATATATAGATATATATATTAATTATATAGTATATATATATATATAATATATGATATATTAATGCAATATACATAAGTTAGCTCATTCATATATATATATTATATTATAAGTATATATATATATATTATATATATACATATGCATATACAATGGTATATTTCATATATATAGTAGTACATATATATATCTATTATATATATTATATATATATTATATAATATTATATATAATATATATTATATATATATATATATGATAATTTAAGGCATTATATTATACCAGATAATACTTACCATATATGCATACAATACGTACACTATTATAGTATATATGATAGTAATAGTATATATAGATAAGTATGAGTGTTATTATATTGATAGTATATAATTATATATAGGCGATGTAGCAGTATCATGAGTAGGACTGATTATTAGTGGAAGAAAGACCTTCACAATTGCACAAATATTTAGATTTATTAGATGTGGAAGTGAGTGAAACAGTTTCGGAATCGTGACCTTCGATATTCCATCTTCGGGTCTGAGGAGGACAGAAGGATAGGGATAGAAGTTAGTTAGGTGACGAAGGCTGAGCGGCCTCGCCCAGGGCTAGTAGTGGGGGACCGCTCCTGTGCGACTAAGTCGATCTCGAGATCAAGCGTGTGTGAGCAAGTGGTGACGCGGACAGAGCTTAGTCCCTTGACCCACCGTGGTGCATGTGCGAGCACTCTAGTAACCTCGAGCAGACAGAATTGCAAACTTCTGCCGCTGCCTGGGGCGGTGGCGACGAAGAGAGCCGTGCTTTAGTCGCGGTACTTCTCGGATGAGAGGCCGACAACGTTTTACCGACTTGGTACTAAGCCTGAGTGCTAGGAGAAACTAAAGAACAAGGTTCAAGTTTCAGTGGTTCTGAGGTTAGATGTTGGGAAAAGTGTCAGTGTGGCGTTCGTCGCCGGGCTTCTGGTGTCTCTGGGGGTGGTGCGTCGGCCTGTGTTAACTGATTTCTAGTGTAACTCATAATGGTCTTTGACTGCATGCGTTACCGGTGGGTGGCTGGGATTGCTGCAAAGCAAAGCCGATCCTAGCTGTCCATGGTGAAAGCATGATTGCAAGCAGCCGCTTTTTCCAGCCCGCGGTGTGGTTCGGTGGTTGCCCTGTCTCATAATAGGTGTTTGTACAGCAGGATTCTGCAAGTAATTGTAAAGGGGTGTGCAGAGCGTTAGCTTCTGCCGCAGTGTTATACAATGACCTCACGCCAACTCATCTGTCTAGATAAAGTTTGCAAAGGACGCGCCTTGGTAGACCTAAGTCCTGGGTAGTCTGAAGTAGTGGAAATGGATCTTCGGTGTATCTGAGTATGTCTTTCTTGTGGTGTGTTGGGGAGGAGGGCAGTGGCTCATAGCACTGAAGCTCTGTGTAGAGTACACTTGGACAGCGAGCGACGCATTGGTTGTGATTGGTTGTTCCTCTGTGTGCTCCCCAGGAGGATGCCGCGTCCACGCTTGCAGGCTTTGGTACATCCATTGGCTCAGTCCTTCGGTATGGGGTTTTGAACGATCAATGAGAGGTACTGGGGGCATACACCCTGCCTTGTTCGACGCTAGTTTATCAGCAAGCTCGTTTCCCTTGTAGTGCTATGATGGCTGTAGGGACCCCAGTTTTATATGAATGATTCTTGTAACACCGTGACTTAAGGATCCCCTTTGCTGCTTATGTTGATAGGTAACTGTGTTTTCGAAGGAGGGTAGATGTATCTGGGGGCAATGCCTAGTGCGTGTAAACTGTCAATTAGTTTGCTGCTTGAAGCTCTGTGGGTCGAGATGAACAACCGGTGCGCACCTCCCCTCAGGGACGGCGTAGTGATAATGCTTCCATGATCGAAGCCGTTTCAGGCGCGCTGAAGCGTAGCTGTGAGAGCAATGTCAGTGAGACAGCCTAGATAAGGGATTGCTACGTGGGTGATCAGCTTGTTTTGCAAAGCGCGGCGCCTCAGTAATGTTTATCTGGACTCCTCACGGGATAACGTGCCGTTGGATTAGGTAAATTTGAGTACTGACCGGAGCGGCAGTTCATTTTGTTCAAATGACCCGTTTGTAGCTTTGTGCCTTAGGGGCTGAGGCATGTAGGGAATCATTGGATCGTTTTCTCAATGGTGCTGAGAGATTTAGAATTAGAGAATTCGATCATTTTCGTTTGCCTCACGGCGGGGGTTCTTTGTATATTCAGGGTGGGGGAGGTCCATACCCTCTGAAGCAATGAATTTTTTAGTTGAAAGTCGTATAGAACTCGGCTGTAAATGTGTGAGCAGGAATTGTCCTGCAAACAACTGATAATCTTGTTGTACGGCGTCTGAGAATCTTTGTCTTAAATGGAGTCTTGTGAGTTGCCTGCAGGACTCCTTGGAAAGGAAAACTGTGCTGCCATTAGATCAAATTTCTACGTGTCCTACGACGGTAAATCATTTCCATGAGGAGGTTGATGCACTTTGTCACTTAGGTGGCACCTAGAAATGAATCCTGGCTGCTTCCGGTTTTGTAATTGTTCCTAGTTTTTTCTTTTCAAACATGTTGTCCTGGAAGCAATGAAGGGCGACAGATGCATAGGTCAACTTTAGGCGGACAGCATGTTACATTAAGAATGATCTTTAAGTACTTTGTTCTGCTCCTATGTCGTCTCCTGTCATGACTGACAGTCTTTCCTTGGTGTCTGTCAAGTAGGTATCTGGATTCCTCCTTTTTGAAAGTGAGTTGGTGTGTCCTTTATCCATACAACCAGGTATAGATATTCTTCACCCAATTCCAGATCCATGACCCTGTCATGGTGAGTTTTTTTGTTTCTGACCTGGGTTTCTCGAAGTGCGATTTATGTCTGTGGATTTTGCTGCTGATGCGTATTTCAGACCCGTACGTAAACAAGGCTCTTTCAGATCACAAGTTCAGGACAACGGCTGGATGAGGAGGATTACTTGAGTGAGGATGGAGGCCCTAGTTAGGCAGTTGGTTGTTGCGCAGTAACAGGCGTATGATCCCCGGAGAGTTCATCTGTCCGATAAGAGATAGTGATACTTGCATCCCTCTGGCAGGTAGGACAGTGATCGAGGTAGTCGGATCATGAGGGTATTAAACAGGCTAGGACTCAGAACCGCCTCCCAGGAGGAAGTTCCATTTTCGTAGTGGCATGTGACTGGTGAGAGGTGGCCTTGAATAATTCTGACATTGTTGCGATCGGCTATATTTTGTAAAAACTAGTGCAGACGCTATGCTCAGGGGCCCAAGTAGATCTGCCGCTTTGACGCTACCTTTGTGGATAGGTGTCTCGCGTTGAAAATGGCAAGGTGGAACTTGGCAACATCACAAAGCTTGCTCTCATAGGTTCATAGATAGACGTAAACCACGAGCGGGGCTGAGGTGCAAAGGATTGTGCATTAAAGGAGTGTGGAAGATGCGCTACTGAGCAGATGGGACTCTATACGGTACCTGTGTGGAGCCCATTGGGCAGGTGGTGGTTCATAGGGGGGACCCGTCTTAGCGATCGGACCTGTTGAGTACCATCTTTCTCAGTGCTGTTTTGCCGTCCAGGGTAGCTGTGAGAAGTCGTAGAGTATGGGGACGCGGTACGTGGTGCGAGGATCTCTCTTTGGCTTATGGGATGGGAACTATCTGGTCCGGCTCTGTTGTTCCGATGCTTCTGTAGGCATGCCGCGTGGCTTGTTTATTGCGCAGATTTGGTTGATAACCTGCGAAGGAGATCGCCTAGTTCTCCTAGCAAGGCATAGATGCGAAATGATGGGGTGAAGAGATTCCCACAGAATCATGGTGCTGACCACCAACAAATGGATTTGTATGGATTTTCTTAGTTCCCTAAGAGAGAACAAGTGCCATCCTGCTTCATCAGCTTCTAGTGCCTTGTCTCTTATGAGACGCAAGTCTTTCCTGGTTATAGTTTTGTGTGTTTTTTCGTCTCATAGCTAGATTGTGAGGGCAGGAATTTGGTTGTGTGTGGGTTTCTAGGCGAGCAGGAACTTCGTAAAGCACCAGTCACATGTTAGGCCTCTGATTGTTGGTCCAATAGAGGGTAGTGCACTTTCGGAGCTTGGCGTGCTTGTCGCTATGCCGTGAGACCGTTTCCCGACAAGTACAACTCTGTAAGATGCGTGGTCGATTGATATACCGCAAAAAGCATCGTGCAACCTGCTTACCGAGCCGATATTTTCTGCCTTACTGGCCTGTTTGGGCAGTTTCCCTTGGCATCGCCACAACAAGCTTCCGCTGCAGGCAGAGGGCCGAATTGTGCGCAGAGGATCTTTGCCCGGTCTCGGAAGTTTTTTCTAGCACCATATTATACCCTCGTGGTTGTACCTCTTTGAATCGTCTGGGTCATTATAGTAACAAGGGCGTCTTTTGGTGAGATTCTGGAACCATGGAGCGAGTATTTTAGGGAATGGTTTTGTGTAGGCTTGCCAGTGGTTTATGGCCTGGATTATAGCCTTTGCTCTCTAGCGACGAACTACCATCACTCAATTAATTGGTTATTGGGTACTATGTGTTTGTCAGAGCATACCGAGGCCGAAGGACCTTCGCCTGGGAAGGAAACAGTTGGCTTACGTGTCAAGATAGTTTATCCATTGTTAGGGAGATGTTGAATGTGGTCTGTTTGGGCTGGCCCCTGCGAGCATGTAGTGTGGTGACTGCATAAATGTATGCGACTCAGTAGAAACCGTATCTTATCAATCACACACAATGCGAATTCTCTTCCACACCGATTGTTGAGGTGAGCAGAGGTGATAGGTCTAGGGAACCCATTCTCATCCTACTTCAAGTGCGTTGGGTTTTCTGTTTGGTTGTTGAGGCACGCAGGCGAGTCTCATGGGGATGTCTCGATAAGGCACTTTCCTGCTAATAGCTGAAATGCTGCGCGTTGGTACGGAGGGCCTTATGCGGGGATTGCAGCTGGGCCATGTTGTCCATCTGGAAGTCTTCGCCCCATATGATCACCTCGTCCTGTGCTGCAGTAAGCACAGACCTGGTTAGATCTAAGCGAGTCTCACACAGTGGTTTTGCTAATAAATATTGGTATAATTTTTATAGAGCCTCAGGTGCTGAATCTCGAGACAGCAAGGATTTCAACAACCATCTCCTACAGTGCGGCGGATTGGCTATTAAAGGACAAGGGATAGCTTCTTATTATCACAGGGTCATCAGGCCTCTAGCACCAATCCCAGGCTTTGGAGTGGTGAGGGCATGAATATCCTGAGAAGCCACCCGGATGCTATTGTTAGTCTCTCCTGGAGCATGGACGAGCGTCAATGCTCCTTGCTCGCACAAATGGACTGGAGAAAGAGTTTTCTTGCTTTTAATAGCTACAGATATTCCACTGCAGTATGCTTAGATTGTGTGCCATGGATGGTTACTCAGTGTCACTTGCTTCATCTTCTATGCCCCAGTGCTGGTGGGCATCAGTGATAAATACAGATCCTCATTGATTGAGGATTGTACAACTTCCTCTAAGTCAGACACTCCCGGTTAAGGCCTTACCAAGGGGATGTAGGGCCTAAGGTTGGAGAGGTGTCACCTTGGTTCGGAGGACGAGACTTTGGCTGTACAGACTCGGCCTGCTGCACAGTTTAAGCCTGTCCTGAACAGACTAGCTGGGGCGTTTGTTGATGTTTCTTTTGAAGCCAGCCTGTCATCCGACGATTTGGGGAGGGGGAGCGCTGCTCGTTATCGGTTTGAGAGGCTAGCTTCCTTCCCTTCAGAGCTGCCACAGTTTGGGTCATAGCCGTCATGGGACGTCACTGCTGTTCTCCGCCTCCTCTCACTAGGTCCCTCCCAAGGCTGTTGCTGCTGCAGAAACTAACAGCACTCAACAGGAGAGTCTATTTTCTCGTCAAAGAAAAGATTATCATCTACTGGGGGGACCATTGCTGTGGGGCTTTGAACCTTTTTTCCCTTTGGTTCTTTTTTGTGGTTTTGCCACTAGCAAGCTCGGGGAATTCCTTCTCTTCTGTTGAGGTATCACAATTTTCTCTGTGGGGGCGACTCCTTCCTTAGGAGGTCGGGGAGTCTTCTCCTTTTTTATTTTGTTTTTTGTTTTGACCCCAGACATGGGTACCTGGGGGCGCAGGGACAAAGTCGGGACGTTTTTTTGGCCTAACTCCTGCTTTTTAATCACTGCCTGTTTCCTGACAGAGCAAGCCAGGACTCCAGGCATGATGTTTTTTTTGGCACAGTTTGGACACTTGGCTGTTGTATCCTTCTGGCCCATCTTTGTGTGCTTATACACACTTCCGTTTCGTGTGCCTCGCTGCCAAACACCACATTTGGCTTTGGCCTTGCAGTTGGGCCTGGTGATGCCCGAATTTTTGGCATGTGAAACACCTCAAGGGCTCTGGCACATATGTCCTGAGCTTGTATGAGCCCCAGTTACCCAGATCAAGGGTGGTGATTGGGGCTCCCTTTGAGGATAACAAGGACTTGCCTGGTTGGAGACTTCCCTTTGGTCATGCGGGAAGCCTCCACCACTTGTGGTAGAGACGTGATCACCTCCACGTCGAACCCTAGTGGAAAGCCAAGTAGCACCATCTTGGATTTTTTCTCTTGGGAGGTCAGTGGTGAGATACACACCTTCCTCCCATCTTTAAGCACCTTGATTTCCTGCAGGAAGTTCATGGTGGCTTTGTCTTTGGGGGCAATGATCATGCCTCATCTCTGGAGATTCGGATGATAATCTCACATTTCTTTCCTTCTCCAATGCCCTTACCAGCTGGTATGCATTGTCGAAGCTTCAGGGTTTTTTGGTACCTTTAAACCGCGTTAGTCGACTTGGGGGTGTGTTGCTGCCTCTTCATCAGAGTCAGTCTCCACCCTTCGTCGCTTCACGCCTCCCCTTTGCAGGGGTTTAAGGCCTTTGGAAGTGGGGGCAGCTGTTTTTGGCTGGTACAGCTGGGAGCCCCTTCTTGACTGAGGGAGTTCTGAGGGGAGTTCAGGCTACCCTCAGTCTGGTGTGCAAGGACAGACTTTGTGTTTGGTGTTTCTGTCTTGTCCTTGCTCGGTTCAGCAGGCCGGACACGTTCGGCCTGCTTTTGGTTTTCTTTCGCCCCCCTGCAGCCTTGAAAGGCTCCAGGGTGACTGCCATGGTCGGATTCATTTTGTGGTCATTAGAGAGTTGGAAAGTGATTTCTCCCCTTTCGGGGGTTATCTTTATACCTCCTCTCTGGGTGAGGTCTGAAGAAGGGCCTCACAAAAAAAAAGCTCTGATCCCTACACTCGACCCTTCAGCACCACAGGACAGGAGATCCCCCTGGGTGGGCTGAACTTGGAGTTTTGGTGTGGTAAACGCTCTGCACCCCAATCCTGCTACAAGGGGGGTGTGATCACGTCACCGCAGCCCAGGCGAATGTTGGAAATCAACGTTTCCCGCAGGCCCAGGCTGCACCAGGAAATCAGAAAGAGAGGGCAAGAGTAAGACACCGAAAAGACGCCCTTGGTGCGTGGCCACAAACTATGTCCAGGACCAGAGGGTCCAGACCTGGTTTGAAACCTCGCTCTCCAAGGGAGCGGTAGTGGGGCACTTACTACAAGAGAAGGCCTGGCCAATTGTCGCGGCGAACCACGAGAAATTGGCGGAGCTCTCTGTGTAGTTTGTTGTCAAATAATATCGTAATCAAGCTCAAGTCTGGAGGCTTTAGCTCTGGAGAATCACGCCAAGTGAGTGACAATAATGCCTCGCCAATTGGGTGAACTCTTCCTGCACACCACAGGAGAGAGGGC
>NW_020870492.1:0-2500 GCF_003789085.1 Penaeus vannamei | reverse complement strand
TCCTCGATCACAGGAACTTTAACCTCCTCGATGGCAGGAACTTTAACCTCCTACTCGAGGGCAAGATCTTTAACCTCCTCCTCATCGGCAGGAGCTTTAACCTCCTCCTCGACGGCAAGGTCTTTAACTTCCTCCTCATCGACAGGAACTTTAACCTCCTCCTCAACGGCAGGAACTTTAACCTCCTCCTCGACGGCAGGAACTATAACTTCCTCGATGCAGGGGAACTTTAACCTCCTCGACGGCAAGATCTTCAGACGGCAGGATTTTTATCCTCCTCGACGACACAGTCGACGACAGGACCTTTAACCTCCTCCTCAACGGCAGAACTTAACCTCCGCCTCGACTGCAGGAACTTTACCTCCTCGACGGCAAGATCCTTTTAACCTCCTCCTCGACGACAGGCTTTAGCCTCCTCGACTTTAACCTCCTACGATGCAAGATCTTTAACCTCCTCGACGGCAGGAACTTTAACCTCCTACTCGAGGGCAAGATTTTTAACCTCCTCCTCGACGGCAGGATTTTTATCCTCCTCCTCGACGGCAGGAACTTTAACCTCCTCGACGGCAAGATCTTTAACTTCCTCGACGGCAGGAACTTTAACCTCCTACTCGAGGGCAAGATTTTTAACCTCCTCCTCGACGGCAGGATTTTTATCCTCCTCCTCGACGGCAGGAACTTTAGCCTCCTATTCAAGGGCATGATCTTTAACCTCCTCATCGAAGGCAGGATCGTTAATCTCCTCCTTGACAGCAGGAACTTTAACCTCCTCCTCGACGGAAGGATTTTATCCTCCTCGACGGCAGGAACTTTAACCTCTTCGACGGCAAGATCTTTAACTTCCTCCTCGACGGCAGGATTTTTATCCTCGACGGCAGGAGTTTTACCATCCTCCTCGACGGCAGGAGCTGGACCCTCCTTCACGACGCTAGGAGTTTTACCATCCTCCTCGACGGCAGGAGATTGTATCTTCTCGACAGCAGGAGCTGGACCCATTTCCTCGACAGCAGTATCTTTAGCATCTTCCTCAACGGCAGTAACTTTAACCTTCTCCTCGAAGGCAGATTTAATCTCCTCCTTGATGGCTGGAACTTTAACCTAAACTGCAGGACCTGCTACCTCCTCAACGGCAGAATCTTTAATCTCCCCGACAGCAGGAACTTTAACCTCCTTACGGAAGGAACTTTAACTTCCTCCTCGACGGAAAGGTCTTTAAGGAGCCTTTCCTCGACGGCAGGATTTTTATCCTCCTCGACGGCAGGATTTTTAACTTCCTCCTCGACGGCAGGATTTTTTATCCTCCTCCTCGACGGCAGGAGCTTTAACCTCCTCGATGGCAGGAACTTTAACCTCCTCGACGGCAAGATCTTTTATTTCCTCCTCGACGCAGGATCTTTAACCTCCTCCTCGACGGCAGGAACTTTAACCTCCTCCTCGACGGCAGGAACTTTAAACCTCCTCCCTTGACCACAGGAACTTTTAATCTCCTCCTCGACGGCAGGGATTTTTATCCTCCCTCCTCGACGCAAGAACTTTAACTTCCTCCTTTGACGGAAAGATCTTTAACTTCCTCCTCGACGGCAAGATCTTTAACTTCCTCGACGGCAGGAACTTTAACCTCCTACTCGAGGGCAAGATTTTTAACCTCCTCCTCGACGGCAGGATTTTTATCTTCCTCCTCGACGGCAGGAACTTTAGCCTCCTATTCAAGGGCATGATCTTTAACCTCCTCCTCGAAGGCAGGATCGTTAATCTCCTCCTTGGACAGCAGAACTTTAACCTCCT
The DNA here is from genome assembly GCF_003789085.1 of Penaeus vannamei. Taxonomy (NCBI): domain Eukaryota; kingdom Metazoa; phylum Arthropoda; class Malacostraca; order Decapoda; family Penaeidae; genus Penaeus; species Penaeus vannamei. Next base: position 715 of record NW_020870492.1, on the reverse strand, counting down.
CCTCGACGGCAGATTTTTATCCTCCTCGACGGCAGGAACTTAACCTCTTCGACGGCAAGATCTTTAACTTCCTCCTCGACGGCAGGATTTTTATCCTCCTCGACGGCAGGAGTTTTACATCCTCCTCGACGGCAGGAGCTGGACCCTCCTTCACGACGCTAGGAGTTTTACCATCCTCCTCGACGGCAGGAGATTGTATCTTCTCGACAGCAGGAGCTGGACCCATTTCCTCGACAGCAGTATCTTTAGCATCTTCCTCAACGGCAGTAACTTTAACCTTCTCCTCGAAGGCAGATTTAATCTCCTCCTTGATGGCTGGAACTTTAACCTAAACTGCAGGACCTGCTACCTCCTCAACGGGCAGAATCTTAATCTCCCGACCAGGAGGAACTTTAACCTCCTCCTCGACGGAAGGAACTTTAACTTCCTCCTCGACGGCGGATTTTATCCTAACCTCCTCCAGCAGGAGCTTTAACCTCCTCGATGGCAGGAACTTTAACCTCCTCGACGGCAAGATCTTTTATTCTCCTCCATCGAGGCCAGGATCTTTAACCTCCTCCTCCGACGCTCGCTCAAGGAACTTTAACTCCTCCTCGACCGGCGAGGAACTTTAACTCCTCCTTGACCACCAGGAACTTTTAATCTCCTCCATCGACGGACAGGGATTTTCGAAATTCCATTATCTTCCTCCTCGACGGCCTAAGAACTTTTGTAA
>NW_020870491.1:978179-986387 GCF_003789085.1 Penaeus vannamei | reverse complement strand
TTGTGTATAGATGTTCGCAAAGTATGGTGTAGATTATATTTATTTATTTAATAGGGATGGACATGATTGTGATTAAGATTGCATTGAAAATATGGCAGCTCGACATTGAGGAGTTAGTGTTGTACTAAGATTGTAATGTATGTGAGGTTGTATTAAGTTGTACAAATAGACTGGTATGTAATATTATAATTGTATTAGATATTAGAATTCTAGAGTATTTGATAAAGATTAAGATACGTTTTTATGTAATATAGATTAATGATCGTGTATGTAAGTATGATTATAAATTAGATCGAGTATATATGTAGATTAGTCGTATTTGTAAAGATAATATAAGATTTAGGTAGTTGTAGTAATTAAGATCTTTAGATTGATATTTTGATGATATGTATATTTTAATTAATGTGCTGTATATGGTATAGTATTTATTATAAGAATAGGTATATTGTTATATGTAAGATTAAGATCGGGTATTGTTGATTAAGTAAATATTTAAAGGAATCTGGATTGTAAGATATTAAGTAATATGGTTATTGTATAAGATAAAAGATTAATCGTTTGTATATGAATTAAATCGGTTAATGTAAGATTATAAGTAATCGGTTATGTTGATTAACGGATTCAGGTTTATGATATAAGTAAATAAGACGTAATTATGAGTTGTAAGATTAAGATCGGTTGTAAGATAAGATCGTTGTAATAAGACCTCATAAGGTTGTAAGATTAAGAAGTAAGATTAAAGAATCGGTTGTAAGATTAAGATATTAAAGATCGGTTGTAATTAAGATTATAAGATTAAGATCGTTGTAGATTAAATAGGTTGTAAGATTAAGATATTATGTAAGATTAAAGATAGGTAGATTAATCGGTTGTAAGATTAAAGATCGTGTTATGTAAATTAAGATAGGTTAGTAAGATATTAAAGATCGGATTGTAAGATTAGATAGGTTGTAAGATTAAGATTATACGTGGAAGCGTAATAAGTCGATAGAGTGAATCGAGATAATTTAGTTGCAATGATTCTAGAAAAATAGATTCCTGTTCAAAAAGGAAATGACTCTTGCAGCAGAAAATACTTCCTTGCAGCTTATGAAAAAGATGCTGCAGATTAAGAGTATACTTGCAATATTTATATTTAAAAAGTTACAGTAAATGAATACAAATCTTTTTTGCAACACAAAAATTTCCGTGCAGCAGAAAATAGAAACATCTTCCTTGCAAAATATTAAAGATAAAATTCTCCACGCAAACAGAGGATAAAAATAACAAATAATAAAAATTATAAAAAAAAAACATACATCTTTCACCTTATGCCACAGTTGAGTAGTATTTGAAGTTCTATCTTACTGCTTGAGGAAATTCCTTCTACTACAAAGAATACATTTCCCCCTCTCAATGGTACAAAAAAAGTTACCAATAGAAAAGTCTGTAACATTCAACGGAAGAGAAACTCATTTTTCATTGGTATAAAAGACCCTTTACGGCAGAGAAACAAAGATAATACTTTATAAGATAATTTTCAAATAAGAAAATACCTTCTTAATAACAAGAACAACAGCAAAATCTCGTCAGCTAAAAAAAATAAACAAAAATTGACAACAACAAAAACAATAATTTTCCCCTCACAAATTACTTAGATGAAAAAAAAGAGAATTCCCTTGCCCATATAGGACAGAATATGTTTCCTTTGTCAACAAAACAAAACACTTTCCAACAGACAATGAAGATGAATTACCCTGCCAACAAGGGCCAGTTTACCGACCCTTCCCTCAGAAAAGAGAATGGTGGGCGGCAACACGGAAGATTAAGAAGATATGAGGATAAAGATGATTAAGAAAAAAAGTAATGATGATAGTAATAGTAATAGAAATAATAATGATAAATAGTTAATATAATGATAATAGTGATAGAGTAATAGTAATGATAATAAGGAGAATGATAATAATAATGATAAGAAAAATGATAATGATAATGATGAGAAAAATTATAATGATAATAATGGTAATAAGAATGAAAATGATCATAATAATTAAAAGAAAAAAAAGACAGAAAAAGTAGAACAAAAGTGATAGCAGATATTGAAAATAAAGGAAAGATAAAAAAATATAAGATATAAAGAGAAAAGAAAATACAATAAGAAATAAAAAAAAGAAATACAATAAGAAATAAAGAGAAAAGAAAATACAATAAGAAATAAAGAGAAAAGAAAATACAATACAAAAATGAAATAAAAAATGCAATAAGAGATAAGGAGAAAATAAATCAAACAGTGCTTTATAAATATATGGATTGCGGAGCAAATAAGGGCAACCAAGATAATGAGGCAGTTGAGTCGTTAACATGTAATATCTGTGACCAATGAGATAAAACTGACGACTAGTGCATTATGTCACTTTCGCATTATAAAGTTCAAGATAGTTACTAAATAGTTTAACGATATTTTGACTAATTTTGAAGAGTTATGTTAGGGTATGTGTCTGTCTTAGGGCATGTGTCTATGTTAGGACCTGTGTTTAATTTAGGGTATGTGTCGCCTTGATTGTCAAGAACAAGTTGGGTCGCTAGCCATAAAGGTGAAAATCCAATGAGATAAAATAAGGGAAATAGGTTTTATAGACAGTAAGAGAAAAGAAAACCACATGGCATCTGATAGATAAAAGGGCATTTTCCGATAGATATTATTGAAGAGAGATAATACAAATGGTATTATTATTACCATTAATTTTTGTTATTACTGTGATTGTTGTTTTGTTGTTGTGTTGTTGTTGTTGTTTTTATTATTATTTATATTGTTAGTAGTAGTAGTAGTAGTAGTAGTAGTAGTAGTAGTAGTAGTAGTAGTAGTATTAATAGAAATATTGACATCATTATTATGAATATTATTATTATCTTTATTTCTATTACTTTTACTATTACCTTTTGATTATTATTATTATTATTATTATTATTATCATTATGATTATAACCATTATAATAATAATAGTTATTATTATCAAAATTAATATTGTTATCATTATTATTGTTATTATTAATATTTTTATTATTATCATTATGTTATTATTAATGTTTTTATTATTATTGTTATTATTAATATTTTTATTATTATCATTATTATTACTATTGTTATTATCATTAATATCACTGTCAGTGTCATTATCCTCACCCTCCCTTCCCCTCCCCCCCCAGAACGCGCGGGAAATGGTACGGCGAGGACAGCGACAGCGGAGGGTCGACGGACTCGCTTATCGACGAGGCTTGCCATGTCACGTCGACGCCTCTCGACCTCTCGGGCAGTATGTTGCGTGAGCGAGTGTTATGATGTTGGCGGTTTGGGTTGGGTTTAAGTGGTTTATGTGTTTATTCGTCTCTCGGGTTCTTAGGTTGGTGCTAGGTTCGTTTTGGGATTGTGTTGGGTTGGTACATATGCTAACGGTTTTTTTTTTTGTTGCGTTCGTTAGTTTGTTGGTTAGTTGGTTAGCGGGACAACCCAAAAAGTTGTGGACAGATTTTTATCTAAGTTTTACCAGAGGTGCGTCTTGGCCCAACTCAGATGTCATTAAATTTTAGTGGAACTTAGATGCCGTTAAATGTTGAAATTTCGGTTGTGATCCGGATCATGGTCCGGATATAGCGCAGAGTAAAAAGTTATGAGCAGATTTTTAGTTTTTAATTTTTTAAATTTTATTTTATTTTACATTTTTATTTTTATTTCATTTTTTGTAACCAGAGGCGTGTCTTAGCCCAATTTAGATGCCATTAAATTCTAGTGGCGATCTGGAGCCAGGAATTAGAGGAATTCATTAGCATAGCGAGACAGGGAAGTACGGACGTCACCAGTGTACCTGACACAATTGCCTTGGCGGAGGTATGCGCCCTCTGAGTGCTTTTAGCTAATTCTTATTTATTTTATCATTATTTTATGTTGGTGTTAGCGTCATTTCGTACTTTGCTATGTTGTTGGGTTTTTATATACCGTGTTGTTTTTTTGTTATTGTGTTGTGTTTTTATACGTATCTTTTGTCTGTATGTTATGTTGTTGGTCTTTTGTTATTTCATTTTGTCTGTTTTGTTATGTTGTTAAATCATATCTTTTGCTACTGTGTTATGTTGTCGTTTGAGTTTTGTTCTATGTTTTTTTTATGTTCTTTTGTTTATCTTTTGTTAGTATATTATTACGTGTTTTGTAATATTGTCATGTTGTCAACTAGTGTTTCTGTTATAAAGTTTTTTTTATTATATTAATTTGTTACTTACTGTCTGTTTTGAGTTATCAATTAGTGCTTGTTATTTTGTCGTGTTAATTAGCATCTGTTGTTTATCACGCCATGCTGTCATGTTGTTAGTTAGTATCTCATAATATGTTGTTTTTTAATATGATACTGATGTAAGTTGATGTATTTTATTATCATATTGTTTGTGTTTTGTGATCATGCATTTTTAATTAATTTCTTCCATTGCGCTGTTACAATTATCTTTGTTTTTGTTATTAATCAAAGAAAACTTAGTATAGTATTTCGTGGGGGTGACTATGATATTCCTTATTCTTTCGTGATTACATAATGTTTTTATGGCTTGTTACACTACTGTCGCATTATCACGTCATCCCGTGTTCTCTTCGTCCTCACGCTCTCTCGCTCTACGCACGCACTCCTTTTTTTAGCTTCATCCTCTGCCGATTTTCCTCATTTCTCCGTCATTTTCCTATTTTTTTCCGTTCTCATTTTCATCATTTTCTATTTTTTTCCTGTACTTATTTTCCGTATTTTCCCTTCCTCATTTTCCTAATTTCTTCCGTCCTCTTTCCTTTTTTCCCATTCATCCTGTGCTCATTTTCCTCATTCTTCCTGTCCTCATTTTTCTATGTTTTTCCCATTCTTCCATTGCTCATTTTCGCGTCCTCTCATCCTCATTTCCCTCACTTATATCTTGTTGTGAGCCTTGTCTTCATTCCTAGATTTTCCTGTTAGTTTTTTGTTTTTGTTTTATTCTTTGTCCTTATTATTTTGTATGTTTGTTCTTGTTTTGTCTCGTATTCATCTCATGCTTCCTCATCCTGATCCTCATCCCTCATTTTCACCTTAACATCAAGTCTCATTCACTCATTTTCATTCTCGTATCGTGCTGTACTCTCAACATATTCCTCTTTATAAGACTTTTCGGCATCCTTGTCATCATACCACGTTCCCTCATCCTCATCCTCATCTTAATCTCCTTCTTCCTTCATTCTTTCTCTTTTCCTAAGCCTCATCTTAACCTCCTTTTTACCTCATCCTCCCCTCCCTTCACCCTCTCTCATCCCCATCCCCATCTTAACATCCTTTCCTCTCATCCTCATCTTCCTCCCTCATATTAACATCCTTTCCCCTCACCCTCTCTCATCCTCACCCTCATCATAACATCCTTTCCCCTCACCCTCTCTCATCCTCACCCTCATCATAACATCCTTTCCCCTCACACTCCTCTCCCTCACCCTCTCTCTCATCCTCATCCTCATCACAGCATCCTTTCCCCTCACACTCCCCTTCCTCCCTCATCTTAACCTCCTCTCCCCTCACCCTTTCTCTCATCCTCACCCTCATCATAACATCCTTTCCCCTCACCCACTCTTTCATCCTCATCCTCATCATAACATCCTTTCCCCTCATCCTCATCTCCCCTCACCTTCTCTCATCCCCATCCTCATCATAACATCCTTTCCCCTCACACTCCTCTCCCTCCCTCACCCTCATCATAACCTGCTTTCCCCTCACACTCCTCCCCCTCACACTCTTTCTCACCTAATCCTCATCATACCATCCTTTCCCCTCACACTCCTCCCCCCTCACCTTCTCTCATCCTCACCCTCATCATAACCTCCTTTCCCTCACACTCCTCCCCCCTTACCCTCTTTCTCACCTCATCCCTCATCATACCCTCCTTTCCCCTCACCCTCATCTCCCTCCACCTTATCATAACATCTTTCCCCTCACACTCCCCCCCTCACCCTCTTTCTCATCCTCATCCTCATCTTAACATCCTTTCCCCTCATCCTCACCCTCATCCTCATCATAACATCCTTTCCCCTCACACTCCTCCCCCCTCACCCTCTTTCTCATCCTCACCCTCATCATACCCTCCTTTCCCCTCACGCTCATCCTCCTCCCTCATCCTCATCTTAACATCCTTTCCCCTCACCCTCATCATACCATCCCTTCCCCTCACGCTCATCCTCATCTTAACATCCTTTCCCCTCACGCTCATCCTCCTCCCTCACCTCTCCCTCCCTCACCCTCATCATAACCTCCTTTCCCCTCACGCTCATCCTCCTCCCTCATCCTCATCTTAACATCCTTTCCCCTCATCCTCGCCCATCCTCATCCTCATCATAACCTCCTTTCCCCTCACACTCCTCCCCCCTCCCCCTCTTTCTCATCCTCACCCTCATCATACCATCCTTTCCCCTCACGCTCATCCTCCTCCCTCATCCTCATCTTAACATCCTTTCCCCTCATCCTCATCATAACCTCCTTTCCCCTCACGCTCCTCCCCCCTCACCCTCTTTCTCACCCTCATCCTCATCATACCATCCTTTCCCCTCACGCTCATCCTCCTCCCTCACCCTCTTTCTCATCCTCACCTCATCATACCTCCTTTCCCCTCATCTCACCCTCATCCTCATCATAACCTCCATTCCCCTCACCCTCATCCTCATCTTACCATCCTTTCCCCTCACGCTCATCCTCCCCCTCCCCCTCTTTCTCGTCCTCACCCTCATCATACCCTCCTTTCCCTCACGCTCATCCTCCTCCTCACCCTCACCCTCATCATACCCTCCTTTCCCCTCACGCTCATCCTCCTCCCTCACCCTGACAGTGTGCTCGCCCGCAGAAACGGACTCCTTCGCTCGCGCAGGAGACGGCGGTCCAGCAGGAGGCGCAGGAGCCGCTCGCACCAGGGGGCCTTCAGCGCCTGGAGGGAGAGGGACGAGGACGCGCTCGACGGCGGAGGTGAGGACGCGGGGGGGTGGAGGAAGGGGAGGGGGAGGGAGAGGGTGAGGGGAGAGGGATGGGGGATGGGATGGAGAGGGGGAGGGGGGATGGGAGGGAGAGGGGGAGGAAGGAGAGGGACGAGGACGCGCTCGACGGCGGAGGTGAGGACGCGGGGGGTGGAGGAAGGGGAGGGGGAGGGAGAGGGTGAGGGGAGAGGGATGGGGGATGGGATGGAGAGGGGGAGGGGGATGGGAGGGAGAGGGGGAGGAAGGAGAGGGACGAGGACGCGCTCGACGGCGGAGGTGAGGACGGGGGGTTGGGGGAGGGGAAGGAGGGGGTGGAGGGAAAAGGATGGAGGGTAAGGGGAAGGGGAGATGGGAGGGAGAGGGGGAGGAAGGAGAGGGACGAGGACGCGCTCGACGGCGGAGGTGAGGACGCGGGGGGTGGAGGAAGGGGAGGGGAGAGGGGTGGGATGGAGGGGGAGGGGTGGAGGGGAAGGGAGGGAGAGGGGGATGGGAAGGAGAGGGGTGGGATGGAGGGGAAGGGGAGGGGAGGGGGGATGGGAGGGAGAGGGGGAGGAAGGAGAGGGACGAGGACGCGCTCGACGGCGGAGGTGAGGACGGGGGGTTGGGGGAGGGGAAGGAGGGGGTGGAGGGAAAAGGGATGGAGGGTAAGGGGGAGGGAGATGGGAGGGAGAGGGGGAGGAAGGAGAGGGACGAGGACGCGTTCGACGGCGGAGGTGAGGACGCGGGGGGTGGAGGAAGGGGAGGGGAGAGGGGTGGGATGGAGGGGGAGGGGTGGAGGGGAAGGGAGGGAGAGGGGATGGGAAGGAGAGGGGTGGGATGGAGGGAAGGGGAGGGGAGGGGGATGGGAGGGAGAGGGGGAGGAGGAGAGGGACGAGGACGCGCTCGACGGCGGAGGTGAGGATGCGGGGTGGGGGGAGGGGGTGGTGGGGGTGGGGAAGGGGAGGAGGGAGAGGGGGAAGGGATGGAGGGAGGGGGAGGGAGGGGGAGGGAGAGGGGAGGGGTGGAGGAGGGGGTGGAGGGAGGGAAAGGGAGGGGGGAGGGGGGGAAAGGAAGAGGGGTGGAGGGAAAGGGGGAGGGATGGAGGAGGAAAAGGGGAGGGCAGGGGTGGAGGAGGGAGGGAGAGGAGGGGGGAGGGAAGGGGAGGATGGAAGAATGAGTGGGTGAGGGAAAGGGGGATGAGGGGGGGGGGAGAAAGAGATGGGGTAGGGGGAATA
>NW_020870491.1:948179-960679 GCF_003789085.1 Penaeus vannamei | reverse complement strand
CCCACAAACTCTTGAAACAAACTTAACCCTCTAAAATCCTCCCCCCCCTCCCCAATAAAAAAAAACTACGCTAGAAGCCCTATTTCTTGCTCTGTCTGCCTGTCAAAGAAAAAAGACCCCAGAAGCCCCATTTTTCGCCGTCGACCCACCCGTCTGGCGAGGATGACGTCCGAATTCATCCTGTCGAAGCCCTTCTGGAACGTGGCCAACACCCTGGTCCTGCCGGTGCTCTCCGACGACAACGGCGACGGCATCCCCAAGCTGCGCTCCCTCGTCTCGCTCTCCCTGCCCATCACCATCTTCCTAGACTCTATCCTCGGGGAACCGCCCTCGCCTGCGTCCTCGTCCGCGCCCTTAGGGAGGAGGTAAGGAAGGAGGGGCTGAAGGAGGGCGCTTGGTTGAGGACGCGCAAGGTAAGGGAAAGGAGGAGGGGGATGGAGGAAAGGAAGGGTGTTGGGAGAGAAGTAGGAGGATAAAGTTTAGGAGGCAGAGGAGAGGGTCGATGAAGAAGAGGAGAAAATGGTAAAAAAAGGTTATGAAGAAAATTGGAAAGGTAGGGATTACAGAATCTAAAAATAGGACTATGAGCTCAGCAGAAAAGGAACAGAGGTAAAGACTGCCAATCAGAAGGTAAGCAAAAGGTATACCTAACAAGAAAAGAAACTGATGCTTGGAATTCACTCTCCGGTCATGCAGCCTTTATTCATGTGCGATTTTCTCAAAGAAATCATATTTATAGATCCTTCATTTTTTCTGATGTAACCTTCGTGTGCCTATCTGTCAGTCTGTCTGTCTCTGTGTCTCTCTCTCCCTTCGTCCCTCCCTCCTTCCCTCCCCTCCTTTCTCACACTCTCTCTTCATCTCTCCAACCTTTCCACATCCCTTCAATCCTCTCTCTCTTTCTCCCTCCATCCCCTTCTCTCTCACTCACTCTCCCTCCTTCCCCCCGTTCCTATCCCCTCAACTCTCTGTCTCTCTTCCTCTCTCCCTCCCATCCCACCTTCTCATCCTCTCTCCTTTTCTCCCTCCCTCCCTTCCCAACCCCTCAACCCTCCCTCTTCCCCCTCTCTCTCCCTCCCACCCTTCCCATCCCCTCAACTCTTTCTCTTCTTCCATCCCTCCCCTCTTCCTAACCCTTCAACCCTCTCTCTCTCTCCCCTCCCTCCCCTTCTCCCTTCCACTCTCTGTCTCTTTTCCTCTCTCCCTCCCTCCCTCCCTTCCACCCCCCCTCAACCCTCTCTCCCTCCCTCCCTCCCTCAGCGGCGGGTCTCGAAGCCTCGGCGAAGACCAGCTCAACATCTTCCACTCCATCGAGGACTCCCTGGCCAGCCTGGGAGTGGACGGGCGCTCGTGTCTCCTGCGGCTCATCTGCGAGCTGCAAGGGAACGCCATCGGGAGGTACACCGTGGTCGGGGAACTGCTCACCCCTGCTTTCACGTGGGTTCGAGTTCGGCGCCGCTTCTGTGGCGCTTTGTTTGTTTGGTTGTTGATTTTTTTGTTTGTTCGTTATTATTTCATTATTTGTTATGATCATCACTATTATTTCATTGTTAATATCATTACTATTATTATTATGATTATGATTATCATTATTATTATATTATTATTTATTATTTATTATTATTATTATTATTATCATTATTATTATTATTATTATTATTATATCATTAATTATTATTATTACAATTTTTTGCATTACTGCATTCTTCCTATTCTTGATTTTTTATGTTCATCGCTGTTATTATTATGTCATTATTATGATTGATGTAACGTTTGTTTATTGTATATCATATTATTATTATTATCATTATTATCATGCAACGCTCCCCCCCTCCCCCCCTTCCCCACACAGACCGAAGCGTGGAATGAACGACTTCCTGCACGACTACATCGAGGCCGAGGACGCCGGGAGGGACGGCGGCGACTGCGCGGCCAGATACCAGTCCTGTCCCTTCTCTCTGACGGGGACGCTCGAGAGGTATCGCCGGTATATGGAGGTAAGGAGAGGGGGAGGGGGAGAGGGGAAGGGAAGGGGGTAGAGGGGGAGGAGGGGTAGGGGAGAGGGAGAGGGGTTGAGGGAGAGGGGAAGGGTGAGGGGAAGGGGTAAGGTAAGGAAAAGGGTGAGTGGGGGAATGGGGGGGGGGTGAGGAAGAGGAGGGGAAGGGGATAAGGGGAAATGTGAGGGTGAAAGGAGAAGGAAAGAGAGAGAGGTGGAAAGAGAGGCGGAAAGTGGGATGAGACTAAAAGGGGAGAAGAAGGGAGAGAGGATGAGTGAGGAGAAGGAGAGGGAGGGTGGGATTGAGGACGGGAGGAAGGAGGTGAAGGGAGAATGAGATGGAAGGAGAGGGTGAGGGCGAGAGGAGAGAGGTGAGGAGGGGAGAAGGGAGGGGGGAGTAGAAAGGGTGGGTGGATGGGTTTAGGGGTGAGGGAAGGAGACAAAAAAGGGTGAGGAAAAAGGAGAGAAAAAGGGAAATAGAGGTAAGGAAAGGGTGTGAAAAGAGTAGATGAAAAGAGAGAAAAAGGGAGACAGAGATGAAAAGGGAGAAAAAAGGAGACAAAGAAGGTGAGGAAAAGGGAGATAAAAAGGGAGAGGGTGTAACTACGATTGAATAGAAATATTTTATGTTTTACTTCATCTTATTCTTACACATATGTGGAATTCGCTGTCTTTGGCATAATTTCCCGAAAGATGAAATAATGGAATTCAGTGTGTTTGAGTGCATGTTTGCACATGTATGTGTGTGTGTGTGTGTATGTGTGTGTGTTGTGTGTGTGTGTGTGTGTGCTTTGTGCGTGTGTATGTATATATAATATACATACACATATGTACATATCAGTGTGTTTTTGTATATATGCAAATGTACTTATTTATCAATTAATCTACGTATCAACTAGTTTATTCCTATATAGCTTCCTAACGACTGAAACCCGACTCACTTCCCCAGAGCGTGTCCTCGATCGAAGACAAGCCAGCGGACGACTCCCGCCCCTTCGCGAACACCATCGGGAACGACCACTTTGCTCTCCCGAAGGTCGTCGTCAACTAGCCAAGTGGAGTCGTGGAATCGTTGTCGTTGAGGAAACAAGTGAACGTCGTGGCGCTGATGGATTCTGGGTTTTTGTTTTATTTGTGTTATATATATATGTTTTTGGCGAGGGGAAGGGGGGGGGGGCACTGTTTACATCACGTGGTCATGATGCAAACGCAAAAGTAGAGACAAATGATGACAACACGAATACAAACATACGTATATCTATCTCTTTATCTCTCACTGTCTATCTCTCTGCAAGTAAGACACATAAGAATCCACTTCCACACGAATTATGAACCGCAGACACCACAATCCACATACTGGGACAGACGGCAACACAATAACCTTTTTCCCACACTCATCCTGGGGGAACACACACAATACATTCCCGGGGTGAGCTACCGTTAATACTATCGGCCAGTTTGTTTAAGCTGTGCAAGGGCCGACCAGGTGAATATTTATTATAGGAACGTGAATATCTGTCAGTCTAGACATGCTGTCAGTCTAGATATATCTGTCAGAGACATGCAGATATATCATTTAGACATGTCAGTCTAGACATGTAATATCTGTCAGCCTAAATATGTATATCTGTCAGTCTAGACATGCAGATATATCACTTTAGACATCTATATCTATCAACATACCTACCGGAAAGATAGATAAATGTAAACAAATATGCATTTATTTCTATGTATGTCCGCATGTATGGACATTCACCGGGTCGGACCTCGCCCACTTCAACAGACTCGCCGCATATCTTCACAAGAACATACCCTGAGGGAGGGGAGCAGAGTGGAGGACGAGAGTGCAACTGAACAGATATTTTGTTACTATCTGTTGCTCAAGATTTGTATTTTCATGCTATGCCTGTGTATAGCAAGTGTCGTTTAGTTTAATGTTTAGTGTTAGTGTATGGGGAGCACGAGCTGTTTTCATGGAATAAAAGTCTTTTTATTGAAACTGACTTTTCTATGGCGTTTCCTTTTGTATTGGCAAAGGTAAATGATATTGTTACAGCAATGATTAATAACAGTAATCTACATTATGGAGCAGTGTTGTCCAAACACGCCTAATGTACCCTTTATTACCTTCTTGTACTGTTACGTACCCCCCCTACCCCCCCCCCCGTCCACCATATCTAAACAAACCGTTTTAATTTGGATAATGCAAATAATATACTAATTATAAAAAGACCGCATTGCAAGAGTGTTGATCAATACATTCGAATTCAATACAGGAATAAAAAAGATGATTCATAGAAGATGTGATGTCTCTGTTTGTGTGTGTGTGTGCGTTCGTGAGTGTGTGTGTGTGTGTGTGTGTGTGTGTGTGTGTGTGTGTGTGTGTGTGTGTGTGTGTGTGTGTGTGTGTCCTTGTTCGTTCACGTATCCTTATGATCTATGTTGCGTACCCGGTTTGGACAACACTGTTATAGTGTATACACATAAACTCAAATACACACACACCCACACACACATTATATATATAAGTACACACACACATATGCAGACCATCTATGAACAATGATGATAGAACAACGAAATAATTTTGAAAATAAGAAAAAGCAGTGTTTTCTATTGAGCGATCTCTATTCCTCTACCGCCTGTCCTTTCCGTGTCATTTCAGTATTTCCTCTCTGTCATTTCCTGTTTTCATCTTTATCTTCTCCAGTTCTTAATAACTGACGTTTTTATTCTTCCGGCTAATAATATCAACATTTACGTTTGTCTGATCTATCAACTTCTTTTGATTATATCTTATCATCCACTTATTTTTTTCAAGATTATTAATGATTCCAGCAAGGTCATCTTACCTCAGTCCATCTATCTCAAAGACCAACTCTCGGACCCAAAATGACACCATTATCCACTTCCCGTTCTCTACAGACCCAACAGCTCTTCACTTTTGCTGAACTCCATTAGTATGGCCTTCCCGTCTCCCCCTTACTCTCTATTGAAGTCAGGGCCGGATTTAGACCTTGGGGAGCTCGGGGTACTTCTGGGAGCCCTCAACATAAAGATTACATTACATACATTACATGCAAATGAGTAACTGAATGATGTGAATGATAAACTGCATTTCCGGGAAGAGAATGGGTTGGCTGTCGACGAAGACTCCAACTTTTGTTTTTCTCAAATTTATTGACGGTAAGAATGACTTTGATTACAATTTTCGGATCCCTCATTAAGATTATATTACATACATTACATGCAAATGAGTGACTGGATGATGTGAATGATAAACTGCATTTCCGGGAAGAGAATGGGTTGGATGTCGGCGAAAACTCCAACTTTTGTTTTTCTCAAATTTATTGACGGTAAGAATGACTTTGATTACATTTTTCGGAGCCGTCAACATAAAGATTACATTACATAATTTACATGCAAATAAGTAACTGAACGATGTGAATGAAAACTGCATTTCCGGGAAGAGAATGGGTTGGATGTCAACGAAAACTCCCGATTTTGTTTTTCTCAAATTTATTGACGGTAAGAATGACTTTGATTACTATTTTCAGTTTGTAATATGTCTGCCTGAGTGACGTGTTAGTTGCAATATTTGCTGAGGTGTTAAAAATGCGTTACTCTACTAATATTTTTTGCATTATTATTTTATCGTAGATCCATTTGTGATGCTGATTTATCGATTAACACTGTTTACTAATTTTTCTCAGTATTTCAGCGTTATCGATTTATTAAGTTATTGAAAGAGCGGAGCACTTGAAATGGGGTCGCCCTGCCTTTCTATTTCCTGTTGCCCCTCACATATTTTGATTATTTTTTATAATAAAAGCAGTTCTATAACCATTACATCAGTTTTTTTTTCATAAAGGAAGTTCATAGCCTGTGTCAATTGCACCTTATGCCTTCTACAACTCAGGCTCTCATTGCAGTTCCTCTTCTGGCTTTTGTAAGTAGGCCAACAGCATAGAGAATTCACCTACTCCTTCTCAGGTCATTCCTGGTTGACATCCATGAGGCGTACGGAGAGGAATGGAGAGTGCAGACTTCTGGCGCACGCTCCTCGTCTCTTCCAGTCCATACGTAATTATGAAGGGTCCATGAATTTCATTCGTTTAGCATATGAGCTTCTCTGATAGACTATACTTAAAGAAAATAAATGTATGCTTTTCTTACTTGGATTTTGACGGCTTTTCAAGATACTTAATAGAAATGAATTTATGTTTTTCTTACTGGAATTTTGACGGCATCTCAAAGCTCTTTGTGATTTATTATTATTATTATTATTATTATTATTATTATTATTATTATTATACATTTTTTATATATAATGGAGAATATCTACAGTTCCTTGACCCTTTAATGTAGTGTTTCCAGCAGACCCACACGCCCCTCTCCACTTTTTATATTCATGTGAAATTATTTTTCTATTTACATAGTAGCACTGTTTAGGGAAACCGGTTTTACTTTGATTAAAACGAATGAAATTAATACTACTTGCGAGAGGTATTTACCAAAGTTATTAAACATTTGGTTTAAAGGGAGAAAAAAATGTATACAAATAAATGTTTTGAAAATATGGTATATAATATTTGGATATAACCATGAGACTGAATGAACATATTGCAAATCTAGTGTACCACTGACCCCATGATATGCAGTTTCACAAACAATACAAAAATATAAAGACATGGTATGTACATTTCGAATTCTCAAAGTAATGAAATGTAAGGACACCCTCAAGTAAAGCAATCAAACCAGAACATCCACAGTTCCACAAACTACCTAATTATCAAACACGAAGGCATTGCCCTTAAATATATTAATGAATTCTCATAATAATGAAATGGAGACACTTTTTGAGCAGACGACTTCGCGCCCCCCTTATATCACCCCTCAACGCCCTCTGGGAACCACTGCTTTAGAGTTATCATTACCATTATTCTTGATCTGCTATACATTACTCTCAAAATTCGTTAAATATCTTATTATTCTTCTCTGTGCTGACGACACTACAATCAAACATATATTTTTGGTCGTAAAACTTTATATCAATCGGTACTGCTGTCTTTGCGTTACCTTTCCTTTCCATTTTAATGTGACGATTTTTGGTCTATCCTTAGTACTCTACGTGTTTTCTACTTTCCTTTGGCTCCACCATTTTTAAAAATCTTTTCCTCATATCTCTATATCACCATTGAAGTATTTAACTACATTTATAAAGCCTAAACCCTTGGAATATTGCTACGACAACTTTTTCAGTGTTGGCTAGTAGTATACTTATGTTAATATATACATTTCACATCGTTCTTTTGCTATGCTTTGGTTGTCTCACTGATACTTTTCATTTAATTTTTCATCTTGTTCATATTTCTATTTTCCTCTCTTCATACAGTGTATTCTCTCCCTGTAAAGAATTTCTAAAAATATTTTCTATTCACTTCTCTATCGCAAATCTAATTCAGCGCAGCTTTCTAAATTAGGCCTCACATCTCCAAATGAAACGATACGAAACCAAAGAAAATGATCACGGATATACCTTGCAACCAAACCAGCAATATCATAAAACCAGAAGACAAAAAAAACTAATGATATTATTGAGAGAAAGAAGCTTACCTGAACCAGGACACTTCTCTCACCTGCCGCCTTTGGGAGTCCAGGGGCGTCCGGGTCAGTCCGTTTCCTCCGTTTTCTTTAAAACATTCGCCCGTTTTCTTTTAGAATCTGCGCTGTTGACAATGGCGTTTGGCGCGTGTCTGCGCTGCAAATGGGCCAAAGCTGGGTTGTTTGGGACAGACACCGAGGTTCAGATGTGTTCTGAATTCAGTTTTTTGTTACTTGCGTACGTATCACTTGTCTTACAGCTTTTTAGGTTCTTACTTGCTTACAAATATATCATAATCAAGTTTATATATATATATATATATATATATATATATATATATATATATATATATATATATATATATATGTATGTATAATATATGGGTCAGTCAGTAAAATCTGAGGAAAATTAACATTCATGTTAATTTTTTCAATCTGTGCTTTAAACTTGATATATATATATATATATATATATATATATATATATATATATATATATATATATATATATGTATGTATATATACATACATATGTGTGTGTGTGTGTGACAATCAGATATGATAAATAAAGTACATTTTACACATTGCATGTAAAGTTACATGTGTGTGAATATTTCTGGGGTTCAGAGCTATATGAATGTTCACACACACACACACACATTCATGTATATATATGTATACATGCATGTATACACATATGTACGTAAATATATGTATATATGCATGTGTGTGTATATGTGTGTGTTTCTATATATATATATATATATATATATATATATATATATATATATATATATATATATATTATGTATATACATATATATACACATACATGTATGTATGTATATGCACAAAACATACATTATACATATATACGAATATATATATATATATATATATATATATATATATATATATATATATATATATATATACACACACACACACACACACACACACACACACACACACACACACACACACACACACACACACACACACATATATATATACATATATATATATATATATATATATATATATATATATATATATATATATATATATATTATATATTATATGTGTGTACACATGTGTATACACATATATATATATATGAATGTATGTATGTAGTTTGTTTAAATTCTTAAACTTATGAAGATACGATTTCAGATATTGGTTTGTGAGATATAAAGTTTCAGAAGAGTTAGTTTTGTTGTATTTACTGAAATATGTTTTAATCGTACGAATCAGTAATCGGAAAAATATTTCCAAACCCCTCTTACTTACGTCGTTAGTTTTCCCGCAACGCATTTCCTAAAGAAAAAAAGATTTTTGCATTTTCATATCTTTGGAAATGTGCAAATGATGAATGGTCACTGTTCATATCTCTTTGGAAATGTGCAAATGAATCGCCACTTGTTCTTTCCACGAAGGGATAATGACAATACGAATCTCTGATAAATCTCAAGTCATACCGCTATTACGCAACTGATTCACTGTCCGAAGGTTATATAACTCAGCCCAGAGTGTAAACCTTACCGCGGTCGTTTCCGGTTTCTTGGAATGCAAGATAAGTGCATTAAGTCATGCAATTACATCGCCTTGTTTTTTTTTTGCATACGGACATGGGTCTCATAGAGATTGGCAATAAAAAAAAAAAAGTTTTCTTCAGAAGCTGTTACTCTGTAAGGAAGGTCATGGTTGTGCGCCTATGCTCTAGGTACATGACAAAGCACAATCGACTAATAGAGTCCTTTTGGGGAGCAGATGTGTAAACCCACCATGAGTTCTCTCCGTAAACAGAAATGAAAACAGACGATGAAGCAGAAATTCATTCTGATACATGAAATGAACGCTCATGGTACTGTCGACGATTTCATGAGAGAGAGAGCTTAATATTTTCTATTCCTCGCAGGATAGTGTTGATAACGTGGCCTGGATCTCACAGTGAGAGCAGTCGGTGACGTCACTCTTGGAGGCGTGAGGAGGCGGAGACTTTTTCATGACGTCACGCGAGAAGTGGGCGGGGCGGAGAGTGGGCGGAGCAAGTCGTGGCGCGAAGTGTGATCTTGTGTCGAGACTCAGTCAAGCTTTAGACAGCTTGTAGTTAAGAAACACGACCCAGCAGCGCAAGAAGGTGCTGCAGCCGACTTTTTGTGTATCGCGACGTTCCCACAACCCGTAAATTCACAACCTCCAGCAACACCCCCCTCCTCCACCTGTATCCCATCACCTCCACCATAAAAACAAACAAGAAAAATCAGTGGAACGCCAACCCATCCAACAACCCCCAAAGCCTCCCCCCCCCTCCCCAAAAGCCCCAGCAAAGCAAAATGGTCCTCGTGATTCCCTCGGACCCTATCATATCCCGGCCTTCCTGGGGGGCGACCTTCAAGTTCAGCGCTCCCATGGCCGAACCCGCGACCCCAGGGGGCTCCTCGGTCGCCGTCTGGGGCGTCGTGATCCCCATCATGTTCTTCTTCGATTCCCTCTTCAGCGCCAGGGAGGGGGAGGCGGACGGCGCCTTCAGGTGAGACGGGGTGGGCTGGGGGAGCCTGCCAATGTTATTTTTATCATATCATTATATCATTATCATCATCATCACCATATATTCATCATCATATCACCAACATATCATCATCATTATCCTCCTCCTCCTCGTCGTCATCATACTGTTATTATTTTGTTTGTTGTTATTATTATTATTATTATTATTATTATTATTCTATTGTTATTGCAGTTATAGTTATTATCATTTTTTTAGAACTGATACTAGTCTTATTTGTTATCACTACTAAATCTTCTATAAGTATCATTATTATTACCATTATGATAATCGTAATAATTACTTATGCTCTACTACTGTCGTATATAATTATTATCACCATCATCATTACTATAAATTACCTTTATTTCACTGTCTTGATATTGTCGTTCTGTTTTGGAGTGCATGTCTGCCATATTGATAAATATGTTTTAACTGTCAACAAAATTAATCCAGAAAAAATAGGCATAAGGAAAGTGACACTGAGTATAATTATTCTTTTGATTATTACAAGAAGAAATTGAGGGCAACAGTAACATAATTCATCATGTAGCAACAACAATAACAATGATCATAATAATAACGATGATAACAATAATGATAATGATAATAATGTGATGATGATAGGTTAGAGCATCTTATACTGATAGCTACGATAGTAATGTCAGAGGCGATACTAATATCCACGATAATGATGAAAATAAAAGAAATGAAAAATACTATATACCGATTCTCCAAACTAATAAACCAAACACCGCCTTTCCCAACCGCAGTTTAAACAGTCTTCTGCGAGAATGGTCGTTGAGCGATGAGGACTATGACGAATTTCTTTGAGGGGAGCGTCGATGAGGACTATGACGACTATTTCGACGACGACTCGTGGCGTGGAGGACCAGCAGGCGTGGGCGCTGTCGTGGGTGGAGGAGTTGCTGTCGTGGCAGGGGCTGGACGGCCATGCGTGCGTCCAGAGGTTCATCTGCGAACTCCAGCACAGGACGATTGACCAGTACAGCGTCCTGGGCGAGACCATGTCCCTCCTCTTCCGGTTTGTGTGTTTTTTTTCTTTTTCTTTCTTTTTATCTGTTTGTTCTGTTGTTATCCTTTATATGTTTTTTTCTCTATTCCTTTTTTTTTTTTTTTTCTTCTGTCTTTCTTTATTTTCCTCTCTCTCTTCTCTTCACCTCCTCCCTCCTTATCTTTTTTTCTCTCTCCCTCTCCCTCTCTCCTTCTTTCTCCTCCTACCAAACTGCAATTTATCTGCTTTATCTTATTGGAAAGAACTAGAATAGGCGAGAGATCAATAAAAAAAAACTGAGTCTTGGAGATAGGATGGAGATTAGAATAAGGAAGAAAGGAAGAAAAGAAAAAACAAGAACGAGTGATGCATATATATATATATATATATATATATATATATATATATATATATATATATATATATATATATTATATATATATATATATTCATTTATTTAATCAGTTATATATACACACACATATGTATATATATTTATGTATTACATACCAGTTTTAACTATATCGTATCTCATCACAATTATCAACTTATCAATTTTGATACCAATATCCACGATTTCTTTATTTTTCAGAATGACCAACGTCTCGTCAACTAACAGCGTAATAGCACCTTATTTAGAAGCCAGAGAAAAGGGTCAGAGTGTCAAGAACTGGACGGAGTGCGGTCCCCTGTTTCCCGCCTGCCCCACTTCGCCATTTAAACTTTTTGGCGGGAAATTGAACAGGACCGTGACTGAATAACGGACGTATTTTGAATTGGGCTCTTTATATTTATTGATTCTACGCTCGGGGTGATATTCTTTATTTATTTCCTAATTTATTAAATCATGTTGGATATTCCATGCTCTGTTTCGTTTATATGACTGTGTTAAGTACATTGTATCGTATGCTCCCAATAAAAAAAATGTTGATGTATTTTTGTTCTACTTTTCCCTGTATAAAATGTGTTAGTCACGTATCTAGAGAAAGCCAAATATGTAATCAGACAACTTTTACACAGAAACGTCCTTTCGTGTCGGTATACATTTTATGCAGAAGCAATGAAATTTGTCGCTGACGCTAGTGAAGGTACTCGATGCAGACTTTAACCTACAGCAGTCACCTAATGTTTTGTTCATTTTAATGATGCATTCAAAAAGACGCTTTTTCTCTTCATGATCAAAGAACAGAGAAACGCGGCAACAAACCCATGTTTAACTTAGTAACGCTCTCTCTCTCCAACTGGTCGGCTTTTAGTTGAATACAAATCCTAACCTAAGGATTGCAGTGCCTTATTCTGTAATTGCGAAGACCGCCATGAATAACTCCCGGGAAGAG
>NW_020870491.1:938179-943179 GCF_003789085.1 Penaeus vannamei | reverse complement strand
ACTCTCTCTCCGGTTATTCGGATGTGTCTGTCTGTATGTCTATGGCGTTTTCTCTCCCTTATTGTCTTTGTGTTTTGTTTTGTTTTGTAATTGTTTGTTTCCTTGAGTCTCCCCTCTAAGTGTTTATTTCTTTTTTTTGTCCGTTTTCTTTCATTCATGCGTTCTTTCTTTATCTATCTTCGTCTGTCTGTCTCTGGCTGTCTGTCTGTCTCTCTCTGTCTGTCTGTCTGTCTCTGTCTGTCTGTGTCTGTGTCTGTTTGTGTGTGTGTGTCTGTCTCTGTCTCTCTCTCTCTCTGTCTGTCTCTGTCTCTGTTCTGTCTGTCTGTCTGTCTGTCTCTCTCTCTCTCTCTCTCTCTCTCTCTCTCTCTCTCTCTCTCTCTCTCTCTCTCTCTCTCTCTCTCTCTCTCTCCTCTCTCTCTCTCTCTCGTGCAATAAACACAGAAAACCGTCGCGTCAGATCCCCCCTGAAGCCTGTCTCTCACTTCACCCAATTTATGTCACGGATTAACAGTCTTCCCAAAGGAGGCTCTCGATTTGAATGCCTAGGTCAAAGCGCCGCGGCCGACATAACTGTCAAATGTCTTGCCATGACCCCCGCGGCATAACAATTCGTTGTTATAATAGCCTAAGATGGAGATACTGTATAAGGAATAGCACGTGCCTTTGCCAGAAGGTCGGCCTTCCTATTGGTCGAATTGGCCAGTGATGCCGAGTGTGGAGCCTCCCCATTGGTCGACGGAGGAGGAAAATAAGATAATGTGACCCTGTGGTCCTCAGAATTCAGGTCGCGGGAGGTCAAAGGAGAATAATTAGTCACGCGACTGTTGGCGTCCCCAATACCCTTTCCCTCAAGGGGAGGTTCCTCGTAGGCCAGCTGGTCAGCGCCGTCTCATTGGCCGAGAATCCGTGACGTCACATTATGGGCGGAGCTGTGTTGGTTTTAAAGGATCCAAAGTGGAAGAGAAGTTTAGCTGCAAACATTCGCCAACGAAGGAAAGGTATACGCATCTCCCTCTGTGCTTTAGGTAAGAGGGGGTCTTCGTGGACGTAAATGTTCTTGCAGTTTTCTTGTTTTGGAGTTTGTTCTCGAGTAGTGATATATAGTTTTGTCTTCCCTTTTGTGATTTTATAATGTGTTTTGAAACTTATGTATGATGTTTTTTATTTGAAAGTGTGATACATTTTATGATGATTCTAATGTTTTTATTTGTAAAAGGAAAGTGTATGTGTGAGCGGGAAACGTGATAGATGCTGAAGGTTACAATACTAAGTGAACAGTCTTTCAAAGTAAAAAAAAAAAGAATATGTGCAGACTAGATCAAGTGCTTTATAGGGCTACTGCAACACACACACGCATATATATATACATATATATATATATATATATATATATATATATATATATATATATATATATATATGTGTGTGTGTGTGTGTGTGTGTGTGTGTGTGTGTGTGTGTGTGTGTGTGTGTGTGTGTGTGTGTGTGTGCCTGTATATAATCATGAAAATCCTCTGCCAAATATCTTACAAATTCGTAAAATAGTCACCTATCTTAGAATCTTTTCTCCCAATCCCTACTCTGATCACAGTCTTTGTCACTCACATCAACGCTTTCGCTTCACGAATTACAAAGCGATCAAATATTTACACATTTATCTTAACTCCTGAGAAAAAGGAGCACTTGAATTCGCCGCGAAAACTTTCCCTCCTAAAATTGCCGTTGGTGACGTCATCACAGAGACCGCGAGACCAACTGCTGCCAAACGAGCGTCCTTCAAAAGCGTCCTGCTCTTTCAGGAAATCGTGTAAGGGCGGAGAGCCGTTGAGAATGTCTCGGACTTTGGACCTTTTGGCTGGAGCGAGCCAGCTTGCTCCTCTTGACCCTCTGTGGTTTGTTGAGAATCAGGTGCGGAGCCAAGACAGTGTTATGGTGTCGCTCTTTTGGGAAAATTGTATCATATAATTATGTTGAGATTACGTGGATCAGAATAGTTTGATTTTACTAAAGATTTTTGCTAAACAAGTATTTGAATACTAGTTGATCTGATATAATTAGTTCTTATATATGTGAGAAATGGGTTTCAAAGTCTCTCCTTTCTCTCTTATGTCTCATTCTTTGCCGCTGCACCTATTCCCCCGTTTCTTTCTGCTCTACATTCTCTCTCTATCTCATATCTTATTCCCATCTTCTCATTCCCATATTTCTTTCTCATCCCCCTTTCTCTTTATTTCTCTTTCTCTCCTCCATTCTAACCTTTCATTTCCCATTTTCATTTCTTATCCCTCTCTTTCTTTATATTTCCTTCTATCTCATCTTTCTTCTCTCCATCTTTCCAATATCTCCCCCTTTTCGTCTCAATCTCTGTATCTCTTATTCTCATTCCTTTTTGTCTCCTATACACAAATCAGTTTCTTTTCTTTCCTTTCTCTCTTTCTCTATCTAACTGTTTGTCTGTCTGTCTCTTTCTCTCTCTTCTCTTATCTCTGCTCTCTCCTCTCTCTCTCTCTCTCCTCTCTACTCAACTTCCCCCTTCTCTTTCACTCTCTCTCTCACTTCCTCTCTCCTCCCCTCTTTCCCCTATTTTCTCTCTATTCTCTCTCACTTCCTCTCTTCCTCTCCCTCCCCTTCCCCCTTCTCTCTCTCACTCTATCTATCTATCAATCTATCCATCTATCTCTTTCTCCGTCCCTCCTTCTCTCCCTCCCTCCTTCCCTCCCCGAGCGGCACCATAACAACTTCTGTTCGCCCTCCCCAGTTAGGTCTCCCGCTCCGAGTGGACAACACTGACGCAGCGGAATTCGCCACCTCGGTCGTGTTCATCTTCAGAATAGCCATTCAGCTCAGCCAGGTGTTTGCTGCGCGCGAGGCAGAAGCGAAAGGCAGGTAAGAAAACGCTGGACTTACGTGTGTCTTTTTCTCTCTCTTTTCTCTCTGTAGGTTTCGACTTCCCCGGGCTGGAGGTGTTGAAGCGTCGACTTGGATCGAAGCACGAAGACTGTTTCGGTGGATCGTCGACTTGTTGTTGTGACGCTTGAATTTAATAGAAAAGAAGAAGGGAAAGACATATATATAGTTGACATAAAGGGATATAATCTTCAACGAACTCGTAAGCGTGTGAATCTCCCATCATGACGACCTCACGACCTTTCATGCTCTTCGATTTTTACGTGAACACGCCTATCTTGGGTTCGAATTCCTCGAGGCCTTTAGGCAACACCGGGTTTCTCATCGTCGGCGCAGTCTTTCTGGACAGCATATTTGGCGTCCCTCCCGAGCTCGAACTAGCCAACCAAGCCCCGGACTCCGCAGACTACAACTATGACTACGGTGACTACCAAACGCGGTACGACACGGACTATCAAGCGGGTTCCAGCGCTTATCCGTCTGGCTACAATGGCTATTATTACGGCTACAGCGACTACCAGCCTATCGGCTATCAGGACTATTACTACCCAGCTGGAGAGTCGTCGTATTCCCACCTGGGGCCAGCTGGCGCTAGACCTGGGGAGCCCTGGACGGAACCGAGACCCCACGTGGTTCTGGGGGAGGCCAGGTACACGGCGCCGGTTATGACGTCATAGCTTTGCATGTGACGAAGAAGTGACGTCACACTCAACCTAATATCTTAATACCTGTATTGTTACTCACAAATTTCAATTTATTGTACATATCATGATACTTCTAGCTTAAAGTAATTTTCTACATTTTTATGGTAAAAAATCATGGTATTTACGAGTGCAAACAATGTATACATTCCAAATGAATAATATAACAAATTTTAGATCATATACAGAAAAATGATAAAGTAACAAACACTCATACAATACAGTAATTAACATAACCAACTAACCAAACAACCCTTTCCTTAAAAAAGTAAATATATAAGTAAATAAAACAATAAAAAGACAACTTCAGTTCTAGGAATACCTAACCTAACTCATCCTCATCCTCCACTCATCCTTCCCCCGCCCCTCTTCCCTTCCTGCAGGAGCCTAGCCGAGGACCAGATGACCATCTACCAGCAGCTGCAGTCGTCCCTCTCAGCCGTGGGCGTGGACGGGCGTTCCTGCCTCCTCAGGTTCATCTGCGAGGCCCAGCACCGCCGGATGCAGCGGCTCAACCTGCTCGGACAGATGTTGGCGACGCTGCTCACGTGAGTTGGGGGGGGGGGGTCTGCAGAATATGGTGTGTGTGTGTGTGTGTGTGTGTGTGTGTGTGTGTGTGTGTGTGTGGTGTGTGTGTCTGTGTTCTGTTCCTCTCTGAGTCCTGCAAGTAATGCTAACAAATGTGGTTGTAAGAGCACGAAACCAAGACAAATCCATCATCGCAAAATATTAATCTTTTACCTCCCTTCCCTTCCCCTTCCTCCTCACTCTCCCCCGGACGACCCCCCACAGCCCGAAAGAAGACGACTTCCTGGCCTCGTACTCAGAAGCGGCGGCGGCGGGTCGTGGGGTCGTGCCTGGAGCAGTACTCAGAATGCCCAGTTTCCCTCTTCACCCTCATGGACTACGCCGCCCCTTCGTCAAAGTCTCCGAAGGGCAAGAGGAGGAGGAACAAACTCCCTGGCGCGGGAAAGACATCAAGGACCTCACGAAAGATGGCGGCGGGAGAGACTGAGGACATGGCGGAGACTGTCGAGGTCGAGGAGTAGGGTCGAAAATGTTTTTTTTTCCGGAGTTACCCCCTCGAATCCGTTTTTTGTTTGTTGTTGGGTTCTTGTATATTTATTTATTGTCGTTATTTATATATTTATTTCGTATTGCAGAGTTTTCTGTATCGCTCTTAAAGTCTTTCTCTGTATTTTTCACTCTTTCGCTTCACCTATCGTTCTTATTTCTTCCTCATTCTCTGTGAAAAGTATTATACTGTGAACATTCTCGTAGAACATCCCTGAATCTATCAATTCCGACCGAGGAATTGGTATGAAGCTTAAACAGACTATATACTATTTGAAATATAGTTACTGTTTGAAATTTAGTTATTATACGTCACGT